>VBVR01000311.1:0-57370 GCA_011638315.1 Tetramorium parvispinum | reverse complement strand
TATTATAATAAATTATAATAAAAGCTTTTTGATATTTTAATTCATGCGACTAAATGTTAAAAATTAATTTAAAAAATTTTAATTTTTAAAAAATATTATTGACAATTAAAAAAATTTATACCGCTATACTAATTGTAAGTAAAAATTAAGTAAAAATCAAGAACATATTTATGAAAATTTGATTGATAATTACCCATAAATTATTTTAAAACCATATTTTTAAACACCAGTTTTTAATACATTTACACTTTTTGGTTAAAATATCTGTTTTGAAATTTATAGAACATTAAAACCAATGTTTACGATGTGTCGATATGTCATTAATTCATAATTTATCAATCAATATATGCACGTACTGTTTATCTCCATTCGTTTTGTATCGATATTTATGAGAATCATAAGCTTTGTTAAATAATTTTCACATTTTAGTGAGAGTACTGACCTTTGTTAAATATTTTTACATTTTAATACGCAATAAATCCTTATCGCTTGTGTAATCGCAGTCGAGGCAACATGAGAGCATATCAAAAGAGAAAGGAAGATAGAGAAAGTTTCAAGGACGGAAAATTCGAGAAATGAAATGAGGTAAAACTCGAGGAGTAAAATTCCATAAAATTCATCGCGAAATTCATTCGTACAAACGCATATTTTATCGATGCAGATGTTTAAGATATCAAAGTACTTTAATAATTTGCATGTTAAGTGACTTACGTTTATGTGTTTTTGTTTTATGAGCCTTAGGCTAGGAGCGAAATTATAGCGTTAATAGTAATAAATTTAAAGAAGTGTCAACCGGAGTACATAAAAATATCCTGCCTGACATCCGAGATATTATAACGTGCGAATGGCGTCCATCGCAGGTATATGTTCCGACGGATCAAACAATGTTGCATCCGGCAGCAGAGTTTGCCCCGATAGGCTAAAGATAGATGTCCTAATCCCTTTAACCTGATCCCTAAAAAGTTTTGTAGACCGAGATTTCTTCAAGTTATTATATTGATTATTAATTAATTACATCTAGTCGCAATGATAAAAAGGAAATAATTTTACATCTTTGTGCGGTGCAAAATATATTAGCTTCGAGGAACAACCCCTTCTCCCATTTTCTATATATGTATACGTATATGAAAAATAGAAAAGATCGTCGAACAAACTGCTGAATAGAAATAATTTTGCATTTGTGTACACCACGAAGATGTTTATCCAGTCCATGGCTGGGTTAAAGATAGACGGATGAGTCGCGAGCTTTCGTAATCGCTTCATTCCACTGGCGCGGCTTTGCCGCGTGTACCATACCTTGCACCATCCCATCGTATATTCCGCTTTAACAAATGCATTCGCGTCACTCCACATTCTGGGTTTGCAACGGAGCATAGAGTGTGCCCTGTTAAAAACCACCGTCCAGAGTCGAGACGCTCTAGAGAACGAGAGCCTAACAACGGTTCCGCGCTAACGCCGGCTTTATGTTTTTCGTGCGGTTAGTAGAACCGGTCCAATTATATCATACCACTGTGCCAGGAACGGCCGCGGCAACCCTCGTGCGCATGTTGTACACGTGTATACATATACGCGTGTATATGTCGAATTATGTTGCGCACGCACATGCAGCTGGAGTGCACGCTTTGACATTCGAAGAGTTACATCAGGCGCGGATTTAGTCGTTGATGCCCCCTATACATATCTAGTTCCCCATATAGAATCCTAACACGAGAAAAAAAATAATGGCCAAGTCGCGAGAATGAGAAAAAAATCATCTCTTTATACGAAATTTTTTTAGCAATACACTTTTTCAATAATATTTGTTGACAAAATAATATTTTTTATTACGTAAAAATAGTAACAAATCTTGCAGAATGCATTATTCAATAATTTATTTATTATCAGCATTGAATAAATTAAAAAATAGCTAATTTCTGTATCCGTAATTAATAATAGAGCGACTATCTGAATATTTTAATTTAATTAATGTTAGATGTCTGCTTCTCTTTCCTTTTTTAAATCTTGCAATTCTTCTAGAATTACAGTAGCGAATGCATTTGTCATATCAGCAGTTTCTGTGGATTAATATGTTTATACACGCGAGATGATAAATTCGCAAAATATATGAACATATCTACATTTATTAATTTATTGTACGATCTAGATGGCAGAATTATTTATAATGAATGATTACGGAACGTTTATCAAAAAAGAAAGAGTAACGGTATCGGTTACGCGCCGATGCACCAACTAACGAACCGATGTATTTGCGCTCATTTCTGCCAGTCACTTCGTAGTAACGAATGGCGGTGACTGCAGGAAAAGGAACAGATACAGCTACTTTCTTTATTTAAAATCCGCTCGGATATGTCAGCGATTGAATTAGAAACTAGACTACAGACAGTAATGAACTCGTCTATAATACTTGATTAATTTTATTTATTCGTTTCGATTGATCTGATCGTAATCTTATAATTCGGATACTTTAATCCGGACCCAAGCTATGATAAATTTTTGTAAAATCGAAAGAGCAGACATAAATATTGAAAGCCATCCTGCGAAGTGGTATCGTCGTCTTTGAGACAGAATTTCACTACTTGAATATTACTAGCTATCAGCTAGGTTGTTTTATCATCGGCAAACTAATTGTGTTAAGTGATGTGGGGTTCCTCCCCATCTTCCTTGTTTCCCGCAGGTTCGCTTGCGGGTGTAGGTGTCGGGGTCGGCGTAGCCGGGATGGGCGTCGGGTGCGGCGGCTCCAACCCCCTGGAATGGACGGGCCAGGTGACGGTGCGGAAGAAACGCAAGCCGTACTCCAAGTTCCAAACCCTCGAGCTGGAGAAGGAGTTCCTCTTCAACGCTTACGTATCGAAGCAGAAGCGGTGGGAGCTCGCGCGTAACCTGAATCTGACCGAGCGCCAGGTGAAGATCTGGTTTCAAAACCGTCGGATGAAGAACAAGAAGAACAGCCAGCGGCAGACCCAGCAGCAGAATAATAACAATAACAATAGCAGCAGCGCCAACAACGCGAATCACCACGCGGCGACCGGCAGTCATCACCATCCGAGCACCGCGCACGCACCACCCTCGAGTCACCACGTGGTCGCGCAGGCGCATCACGCAAACGGCAGCACGAAGCATCATCAGTGACCCGTGGCCTTCTCTGGGGTCGTTTTCGGGCATCATCATCATCACAGCCATACCTCGTCCAGCAGCGGTGGCAGCCACGGGGGCAGCCATAGCAGCCTGGTAGCAGGTCACAGCCATAGCCTCCACGCACCGCAGTCCCAGACGCCGCTGCCGCCGATTCACGTGCCGTCGTCGTCGTCGTCGGGCACCATAACGCCCGCCACGGCCGTAGTCCATCCACACACGCACACGCACGCACACTCCGGCAGCCATCATCATCAGCTGGCGCACGTGGCTCAGCAGTATCCCGCTCTCCTACACCAAACGCCTCACGGCTTGGCCGCCTGAACGCACCGAACGCCCCAGAGAAAAACCCGTCGAGAGAGATGTCTCGAGAGAACTAAACTGAGGTGATCCCACTGAACCGTCGATCAATATCCACGTCCACGGGAATTCGATGAAAACTCATGGACTCTCTGTCGAGCAGCCGTTCAAAGACTGCCTCTACTAAGGAAAGATAAAGCTCGCGCGTAGTATATTATTATTAATTATATTATTAATTATTAATTATTAATTATTATTATTCAATCAAGCGAAGACTTCGCTATTGTATAGAAAGGGCGCGTTTGAGGCCATTCTTTCAAGCGGTCCGAAGACTCTTTTCGAGTGTCGGTGTCGGGTGCCGGTATTCTACGAATAATACGCGTCATCGGGCGACACCAAGCAATCTGTCCAATTCGTAATTCGGTAGTATTTTCTCCAGTTATATATTATATATATATATATACATAAAGTAAAGAGGTAATTAATGTCACTTAGTGTACCCCTATTCCTCCCACCGCCCCAAAGCCTTCTCTTCCTTCCTCCAGTCGCATTGTATGTTTACTCCGACTCATCATCCCTGTCTATTGTTGGGCCTGGATCGCACATTTGGAGATTGGAACGTATCGTTGCAGTTACACCCGGGGCTGATTCAATCAGACACCATTGATTTTGCAGTTAGGGCTGGACGGTCCGTCGAGAATCGCAAGTTGTAAAGCGGATGGGTCACTTTTATAGGGGTAAGTGGACTCACTGATCTCGTGTAAATGCATGTGTATCGCTCTTTAAATTAACTTTTCACTTCGGTATGGGTTACATATGATCGCGTTAAAGACCTGCAAATCTTGTCGACTACCTACCTACGACTAAATAATATTAAAAAAGTTAGTATTAGCCAAAAGTTTATTATTAATCATCATTCAACGTTCTTCTATTTGTTTTTTTTATATTATTTTCTGAAAACATGAAATGTGGATCGTAAAGATTTTATTAACATGACTCGCAGTAAATATCCGTTTTCGGTAATATTTGAATTGAAATGTCAATTATCGGCAATAAATAAATCTAAACAAATTTGCGGCGTAGTCCACATTTATCGAAATATATGTTTTATAATAATGATTCTCGACTCAAAAGTCAAAGGTAGCTTGTGAGATAAATATCTTTCTTTTTTTTTTGCTATTCAATTATTTGCCTGTAACAAAATAAAAAGTGTGGTAAATTTTGAAGTCAGTGTAGAACACAAGCGTATCCGAAAAGTTAGGTAGTTACGTCCGCAATGTCGTACTAATGGCCTATCAAGGATCGCAAATTAGTACCTATAATTCTTATACTAATCTTGAAGAAAAGCGATTTATGTTAAAAATATACCTAGTAGCCAGATTAGTGGTCAATTGTACCATTCTAGGCTGAGTTTGGGATCTTCATAAAAACTATGATGTTATGCAGGGTCAAGATCGTACACTCAGTATTTTCATCTCCGCGCGCGGGCGAAATTCTTGCCGTGAAAGGAACAAAAGGTTGTGGTACTTAACGCTCTAAACTTTATCACTTGCTGACGAGTTAGCGTAATTGCGTTATTTATATGATAGTAATTGATGACAGAGCTTTTTGGCTTACGTTGCTAAAAAAACCGGCGCCGAAAATTATTCCAAATTTTCGTATTTTATAATGATATTTTATTGTCATTGGGTATCCCAAGTGTTCGTCGACAAAAGCTGGACGTGATATCGATCGATATCCTAAATCGACATTCGTTAAGTTTTTATATTAACCTTTCGATGCGCGCGTTAAAATTTGAGACATGAGTCGTCGGATGGAGTGTAGGAAAACGCTTCATGTTAATTATTCATTAAAAAAATGAAAATCTTTAAAATCAATTTTTTATTATTAATTTTTGTATATTTATAAACAGGTTAACAGTCGAGTTTTATTTATTAATTTTTGTTTTGAAATAGTTAGAAATAATTGAGAAAGAGGCGTTAAAATTGAAAAATTTTAAATACAGTAGAAAAATAAGATCTCTGAGTTTTTATATACACTTCACGCTCGCAACGAAGGATTAAAAATTATTTTAATATAAAAATTAGTTAAATATAATTGAATCGATATGTTCTTATTGATTATATTCTATGCTCTTGGCTAGACTTAAAAATATCTAAGAGAAAAAAATATTTGTTGATTAATAGTTATCAATAATTATATATACATTATCATTGATAATTATTAATACATATGCATATATTTTTTTTGCGTTCAGTGAATGTCACAAGTATTGATCTCTGTAAATATATCCAATGGATATGTCACCTGACGGACGTCTTCCGGTCGTTCTGCATCTTTTGTTTAAGACCCGTGCTCATGTCTTTCACGACGAGAAGCGAACGTAGTAAAAAGAAAATCGATCTCGTATGAACGAAGTCCTAAGCGCGGCCGGAATACAATTTTCAACGGAATCATCAGCGACTAAGTAGATAATCTAATCAGATGTTAAATGAGAAAAGAACTATCCCACTGGATCTCTATTCTAAGGTGCAACATTATCTAAATTACAAAGGACTGCTGGAGTCCGTGTGAATGGCTACAATATATTATATACATGTATTTTGTGTATGTGTATGTATGCGTGTGTTCGAACGGGCGTATACGTATACATATATGTGTACGTGTAGATACACTCGCGTACACATATATGTACGTACATATGTCTTCTGTAAGCAGGAGCATTTGTTTCATTTGAGCATTTGTGGTGTACGAACGTGTCACACGGCTGTGGATACACGAATGTATGTTTTGTGGTACAAAATAAAAAGTAGACGCGCGCTTTGCACTGAAAGAATCGATAGGAAGAGAGAGAGAGAGAGCAAGAGGGGAGAGAGAGAAAGATAAGAGAAAGAGAGACGGATAGACCGGGAGAAGGAGGGGGTGAGAGAAACGAAAGCAGGATATAACCGTGAATTGAAAATTCTTAAGCGTATGAGATAGCTGCGAACGATTGCAACAGATAAATGCGGCTGAGTCGAGGGGAAGCGTAAAGATAGCGCGATGATAAGACGTGGATCGTATAGAGTGAATTTGAACTCGTGAGAGACTGAGTTCCGGACAACTGTATAGTTCTGCCACGGTACTGTAACAGTTAATTATGTAACGGCGATAATATAATACAATATAAATGATAACGAGGTAAATAATTTCAAGTGGAATAAACTAAATGGGAAATTTCGACCGGACGGTAGCGTTCCTGTTGCGTTTACCGTGCCGTCCGAAGCTTTGCTGCAAGTTGATTGTAATTAGTTATTAAATATACCACTGATGTTTATTATGACTATTAAAAGAAATTCTTAAGATTATTATATTATATTATATTATATTATTATTAATATTATTATCATTATTATTGTGAGCGTCACGTTAATATTATGTTATTGTTTTTATTGTGTGTTGTTTTGTATGTACCTATCAGCCTATAATAATAACATTATTACAATAATCTATACACATGCTCACACAGACACACACACACACACAGTAGAGGAACGGGGAAAGGAAGTAAATACACATTATTATCTTTGTCCGCTCTGAATACTGACTTGATTTTCCGACCCACAAAGTTACGGTGCCCAATTTGACAAGAAATTTCCGATCTCTCAACATACAAACGGAACATTTTATGTTTTCTAATTCATGAAAAATTTCATAACGCTTAAGATTGTACTAATTTTTCATCGATAATTTGGAAAATGTGTAGAATGAGTAATCTAAAGCTAAAGGTATATATTATGTCGTTGAGGTGCTTGGAAAGGAAAGTGCTTGAGAGGTAGCACCTTTTTATTAAAAAATTGTTTTATATAAAAATGTTTTTAAATATTTTTTGCGACTTAATTGCTAAAATATTTTTCTGTTATTTTTATATAGGCGATAATAAAGCTATATATAACGCACCAAGTTATTACTGATACATGAAATAAATGTAAAAATCACAATCGTACCATTTATGTTGTCCAATATTGCTCTTCATGCAGTAAAGATCTATTAAATCATCTTTCTCTTAATTTGCCACTTCATATTGTATATTATCATGCGCTGTATCTGTAAATTGTATGCGTAAATATTAATTATTTAATATTCCGTTTAAAAATCTCCATCCTTATATTACATATAACAAAATATTACAAATAAATCGTCATGTTTTTTTATCAAATTAATTATGTTCAACCCAATATGCACGCAAAAATAATAAAGAAAAATATTTTTGCAATCCTTTTATAATACACTTCAACAGACATACATTAAAATATAATGTAAATTTTCTTTTATATAAGCTGAAACTTTATGTAATATGTTTGAAGTTATTATAATTTTTCAAAATTTGAAAGATATGAGAGGTATGATATAGTTTATTTAAAAGCACTCAGGATATTGCAAAATTTTTAATTTTATTTTGTATAATATTTCGATACTGTCAATATGTGAGTTACACAATTATTTTTTTTTATTCAACCTGTTAACAAATTTTGCATATTAATTTCTATGTTTATATTGACTGTTTTCTCATAAAATATTATTTTTGCGAGTTTAAACGACTTTTTGTTTTACAAATTTTTGTGGCTCTAAATGCATTACGATTAAAAGTAATGAAATTATACTTAAGAGTTAAATCAGCTATTGAGTACATCAACATATCAAAGCTTAACATTATATAGTATTTTTTTAAATATCTGCAATAGCTCTCCGATAAAATATTATTTTGAAAAATTCATTGTACATGTACTGTTCAATACCTGATATGTTTGTCAAAACGTAATGCTATTTAATCCACGAAAATTTTTTAATTATTTAAAGTTGAACTTAAACTTTTTTTAAGAGTTAAACAATTAATATGTTGAAAAAATATTTAAATTACGACTTTATTATTACTTTTTAATGATGTTTCTAGGACTCGAAAAAAATATGAAATGCAGTAAATGCAAATTGTTTCCGTTATTTTTAAACATGTTTTTTCAAAATGTGTGCATTTTATTCAATTTTTTCCATTCCTACATTTATCCATTCATATTTTAATTGTATTTGTATGATACTAAGATATGTCCGTAAGGTAGAAATTATATGCTACTTGTAAATAAAATTACAAGATTATTCCTGTATCGAAGTGCAATAATAAAATATGTTATATTAGTGCCAAAGTAATTGCAGAAAAAAAGCATGAAGTTCCTTCCGTACTAAGCAAGAGTTACAATAGTTAATCAAAATTTCTTTACCTTTTAAAATATATTCCACGAAGTAAGTACTTCTATTATCTCCATTATATTTTATTGCATATAAAATTTTTATAATTTTGTAGTAGTTATTTTAAATTAAAAATACCTGCAAACTATTCAAATTTATAATTGTAAATTGTTTTTATATTTTTAACTTGGCAATTCTTGTAACATACAATTATTTAGTAGAATGGGTATGTATATTTAATATATTTTATATATTTGTGTTTTAAATATCTTTTGTATACAATTAGAAAATTAATTGTAAATTTCTACTAAAAATTGCGAATTTAGATTATATCTGATGTACACAAATCGTTTGAATACAAAGCATGTGTTTTGTCATCATATTTTATTTTAATAATATAAAAATATATAATAGCAATGACGTTACAGTAGATTTATTAAAATTGTTTTAGATAATTATTTAAAAAACTAGGTATTAATTATTACGTAAGATTGTGTAAATTATGTAAGACATTTAAATACATAAAAGATATCTTTAGAGTTTGCATCTTTTAGTCATAAGATTATGATTATATTTTAGGTTTTTGTAAGATTTGTCGAAGGATTTCTAATTTGTCGGTAAGTATTGAACAATGTAATATAATATTATTTATTTATAGTTTGTAAAAAAATTATGTTTCATTACATATTTACATACTATTAGACTTCGAATTTTTCTACTTAAATCGAATTATAATTGTAATTTTACATTTTAAGCAAAAATGTTTATTTGACAAAAATGTATTAACCTAGTTAAAAGCTTTCCACTATTTCTATTCCAATTTCAATCAGTCGTCTTAATATTGAGATATCGAGCCTCTCGTAATTTTTAAAAAACTAAAGCAAAGAAATTAGTTTTAGAAGCAAAAAGTAGCAAAAAATTAGCAAATAATTTTCATGTATTATTCGTTACGTTCTGATAATTTGGCTTAGATAACTTAATATATAGGTAGGTATATAAAGCTATCTGTGCCAAATTATCAGGACATAACCAATAAGATATGAAAATTATTTGCAAATTTTTTTTTTAAATAATATTTTTGCTTCACTTTTTAAAAATTACTTAATATTGAGCTATTGAGCCTCTCGTAATTTTTTAAAAACTAAAGTAAAAAAATTAGTTTTAGAAGCAAAAAATTGTCGTGTCTTCTTGATTACGTTCTAATAACTTGGTTCATAATCAGATAATTTAATATACAAGTAGGTATATAAAATTATTTTTTAATTTTTTTATCAATCTTTTTAAATCTTTTTTGCTAGTCTGAACTGTCAAAACTGTTAAAATTCAAACATCTCCTACTGTTGATAGCTGCTCTTGCAATACGAAATGAGCCCAGAAAGAAAAACAATCTGCATGACGGAAAAGAGGCAACATTACTTTGAAACTTTCGAATATCGATTTAATCGACACCTTTTTTAAGAGTGGATGGATATGTTTATTTAACTTAACAATAGAATGAAAATTAAGAGAAATAAGTAATAATTAATAAAATTAATAAAATTTAGAAAATATAGGTAAAATTGATAGCATTCTTTTTGATAATGAAGATTTATACATATATTAAAAAAAAATTTGTTGAACAAAATATAATTTACACTTATTAATTAATTGATTGATTTAATGAAGTAACCAAAAGAACATAATTTTTGATTGATTTGTCAATTTAATTATTTTCTCAATATTTAAGTTTCAAATTTTAAATAACAATCTCAGATTATAAATTATAAAAATAGGTTATTTTTTGTATATTGCATTTAATGATTTCGAGAGCACATAGTGTATATATTTAATGAAATATGGTGAAAACTTTTTTTGCAAACTGTTATGTCATCTATTGAATCGAGTGGCCGACTTTCCAAAAATGAAAAAAATTAGGTTCAAACTACATCACCCGATGTTTCTCCAGCACTATAGAATGGCAGTACCCTTTACAATTCTGGCCCTCGATACAAAAAAGATTAGAAACTTTTGTCGCAGCTTTCTAATTCTGTCACAGCTTCACTCGTATTTTTAGTTGTGTGTGACGCTGCGACGAGTGATAATGTAATGCTTGAACATAATATCATTTTTTAAAGTTTTCTCTTTATTTATATATAATAATTTGTGTTGGTTAATTATGTAATCACGTTGACAATGCACAATATGGTAAAATTAATTTGTAGCTAAAAAACATATACATATATACATGCATGTACATTTATATTTATACAAAAAAGACTACAAGAATTAAACTTGTAAGATTTAAAAAGAGATAGAATGGAAGTTTTATGTGACAATAATTTTATTTCTTCATTTCTTGTCATTACGCGTCGAGTATCTCAAATTAAGTGGACTTTTGTAATTTTAAAAATGGATATTTAGATAATTACAGAATGGTGCAGTGATGAAAGTGATAATTATGTTATCCTATAATTACAAGTGATATTTATATTTGACTGATTCCGGAAGATCAAGGATGATTGGGACAATTGATTAGGACAATTATAATTGCCTAAAGGACAACTGTCTGGTTTGTAAACATATAGTTATTTTTTAATTTACAAAATTTCGGGAATTACAATGAATAGTTTTAAAACATAGAAATAAATTTAATATCATATTAAATGGATTATATTAGGTACTAGTTTATATATTTGTCTGTAAATATGTTTCATAGAATTATTTTAATATCGCTTTGTTATTAATTATGAAAGCACTTTGATGTAATTTATCTAAATGCAGTATTTTTTTGCTTTTCGTTTCGATTAATTTGTATCAGTTTCTGTTAATTTTAAAATATTTAACATTGTATTTCTCATGTTCACTACTAGCCTAATCGAAAACATTATCCCGCAAATACTGCAAAGAAAGTTTAATTTTTTCTGCCTTTAATTACGTCACCTGGCATGCGAAGGTTAAGACAGCCTTCTATTTGTCACGAGTCTCGAACAATGTTTTCTTCGTTTTTTTTTTTCTTAAGAACTATATCTCAAGTGACAATCTACATTACCTAAGACCTAAGCTAATTACGACGATGTAGTTGTTTTGCTGCAAATTTGTGACAAATAGTGCGCAATATTTCTGAACAGCTCCTGACAAATAAAACTATTCCATTTGTATTCTTGTTGTCTTCTAAAGTATGAAATATAAAATACAAGAATATACAATTCCAAAATAAACTTTTGTCAATGAAATAGTTTATATTCGTATAACATTAAACACGAAATTATTCCGGAAAGTATAAAATACTACAAAGTAGCTGGTCATTTCTACACAAACAAGCCACTAAATATTTTATGATGACAAACACACGCATTAATTCCTCCGATTTGCATTAATCAGCGGATGAAATTCGGATAAATTTCTTTGTACCGGTGCGGCGGCGCGCCGAAAGACGATTTGTATTATTCGAATGGGAGTCTCGATGTGCAACATTGTCTGAAAAATGACCAATAAGAGAAGCTCCCGGGTTCCTGTTCTAATAAAAGGTTGACGGAACGTCCTTCGCCTGGCAATTCTGGCGAAGCCAGTCCTAACGGCAAGGAGAAATATCCGCCCCTCGCACTACCTCCTATTCGGCGCCAACTTAGTAGAACCACCCGGAGCCAGACGCTCGAGGTAAGACAGGGATGCGATCTATCTGCAGCTCAGTTTTGTCGTTCCACTCAAATTGAATTCCACGTTACGAGTTGACTCGTGCGCCGACTTTTCCATTCCCTCGGGGATTAGCGCGAACCTTGGCTTCCTCGCTCGTATTCAACGTGTCACGTGGAAGGATAAAAGTTTCCCGAATGTGATAAAAGGAAAGAAAAAAAAGAAATAATCTCAAGTTCCCACGCCTCTTCGCGACACTGCATCGCGGCTTGATGCAGTTTTGCCATTTCGTCCGGATTGCGCGTTAGTCTGGAAAAGCAATTTTCCGCCTGGATTATAAAGCGGGAGAGAAAGCAGGACGATATATCATGACATTTTTGCGGCATTGCTTGATGGAATTTTTGAGGTAGAGAAGCGTGATATATTTTGCATTTTTTATACGAACGCGTCTCTTATGGCGCGTACTATGATCTACAATTTACATGATTAGATAAATCTTTTGTTATATAACTTGTATAATTATTTTATACATTATCCGTTATTTTTCACCAGTGCAAAAATATTTTTAATTTTTAATATTTACGTTACAATTTATTTATTACGAAAGTTTATTATTAGTTATTAGGTATTAGTTATTTATTACGAAAATAAAATTATTTTCATTCGAAGGTAACTTTAATAAGTTTAATTAAGTTTAATAAGTTTATTATTTCTTTTGAAGAAATTATCGCAAATAAAATTTAAATAAATGTTTTTCTATTTTCTCTTTATTTTTGTACGTATTTGCGACATGTAAATATTTTAATAGCGAGCGATAAAATATATTTAAAATAAAATAAATATTTTTGTCTGATGAAAACAAGAATTACTATTTTTACGACGAAGAAGGTGAAGCAGAAAGAAATAACGAAGTGTAAGGGCATTCCCGTTTCCTTTTGGTAATGTTTTACTATTACTTTAGCTTCGCCCATTCGCGTATTGGGGCTGGCAATTCCATTAGGAGATAGACAATCGTCGGGAAGAGAGGCAAAAAGAGGGAAAGAATAATTCGACTGTATCTCAAATTCCGGTCGAGCGAGTAACAAGCTCAATTGAGTCGTTGCTGAACCGCTCTGCAGTTTTCTATCTCTGGTCAACTGGAAGAAGGATTACATCGGACGGTTTCGCAGCTTTATTACTGTTTGTAAATTAACACGTATGTGTGTAAATGAAACTTGAATGAACATGGCGCTCGCGACATCGTTGATGATTGCTGTTGGAAAATTCAGAATGTGATCTCGGTAAGAAGAATAAAGCGTGAAAAGTGTTACAAAAAATATAGAGATACGTAAATAAGAAAGAAACCTAAAATAGATACGGTTGTATTAAGAAAAACGAATAATGTGTGTGAAGGTAATCAAAATTTGATGCGCTGCTATTTAAAGATATATGTCAGAATTTCAAAACTAACACCATTGTCATAATATTTGGCTAAGATATTCATTAATGTATTTTGTTCCTACATGTAAAATTTGAAACCAATTTACCGTACCGTTTTCGAGAAAATTAACTGTCTGTAAGACATAATTTCTTATGTCAAACAGTGCACATATTGACCGTTTATTTATTACAATAAAAAACATATTAATGTAAACAAGATCTTCCAACGAACATATCAAAAAACATAATCAGTTTACCATATATTTGCAATAATATAAAGCTTTTTTAAAAAAGTAATGCAGATACTTATTAATATTCTATATAAAATAATATATCAGAATTAATAAATAATTAATTAGAATTAATTTATTAGAATTTAATAATATAGATCATCATTTGATTATTATACATCTTTAAGACAAAATTGTTTCAGATATTCTCTGTTTTTAAACGAGTAACTAAAATTATTTAGACACTTTATACATTTAATAACAATTTTTTTGAAACGGTTTTCAGTTGGTAATAGACGTTTATTCCTTTAACAAAGTACAATTTGATTTCAGGTAGTTGCATTCGAGTAAAATATAAAAACGGCGCCACAAAAACTTTATAAATAGGAAGTAAATTTATCCCGTTGACGTTGACTAATGAATTGAAAAATGCGCCATCGGGTGAAGGGTAATGAGGATGAATAATTTAATGAATTTTTCTTGACACCTACCGCCGCGTGACTCGAAGAGCTGAAAGCTATTAATGGAAAGAAGACTCAGCTAGCTCTTGAAATTCTCACATTGTACAATATTTGCATGTATATTATCTGGGATTTACGATCGGGAGCGCGATTACTGTCCGGTTATCGATTAACCGTTTATGTTTCTTTAAAATACACCTCGCAACATTCTTAACCGTCTTCACCGGGTCTTAAGACATCACGAGAAGCTTTCGCAGCCTTCGACAGCACAAAGACCGGGATCTCTTGTTTCCCGCCATGATGCGCCTCCGTATGATCGCCTCCGTGCGGCTCTCCAGCGCGGCCGAATGTCGCAAGTGGGTCTATTCTTAGAAAGGGTCGCACAAAACACCGGTATTTACAATGTAGGTGTATCGCATTTAAAAATATTGGCTTTAATATATAGTTATATACCGCCATAGCTATAGAGACGCCTGCGCGCCGTCCGAGAGGATCGCGCATTATAGTGGGGGGCAGAAAGCTATTTAATACGTTTCGGCGCATAAATTGCCAAGTATATGGGGCATTATGGGGTGGGACGAGACCGTCGTTGTCCATTGGCCTCTCTTGGCCGTAGCGAGAATCGTCCTCGTCACGGCCACCATGTTGACTGTGCCGCGCTGAAATGTGGAACTTCGTCCTCCTACCACATACCGCCTCGCGCGATTCTCGCTCTTCTTATTCTCTCTGTCCTCTTCCTTACTTTGTAGCTACATGTGAACGAAATCAGCAGTAATCGTCTTCTCTCGCTTCTCGAGAAAAAAATATTTTTAAGTTCAAAAGAAGAAGTAGAAAAACTTTATGGTCTCTCCCCTCTCTCTCTTTGTGTAATTATTTATTTTTTATATGTTTTTACTACACAATGTGAATAATTTTATAATGATATATAATTTTTAATCTTTATCAAGATAATTGAACTTTCCGTACTATAAATGCATTGTACACACAAATCGAATATAAATAATATTTAATAAGTAATTCTATAATTCTAAGGAAAATGATAACGATAAAAAGTGCGGCGGCAAAACAATCGTCCTATTTTCCAAACTTTTCCGCATTCTATGCAACATTGTTCGTTATGTATCTCTTTTAGCTATGTCTCAAGAGTATACGCCATAAGAAACGTCTCCCGGATTCCAGGAAGCTCGCCGCGGCCTGTCCAATTTATTTACTCGTCCCTCAAAATCCCCATGCTCCGATTGGTCGGTGCCGGGGTCCGCGGCATAAACTCGAACTCGTCGTCTTTCCTAAGTAGTATGGGGGTTTTTCATATTAGACTTTTTCGTATTCGTTCGGCGCATTTAACCGGGTATTTTATGCTTCACGTGTGTGGAGGACCGTCTCCCTCATGGCCGGCTCCCTTACCAACGCGACCGGTTAATATCGTCAAGCGCACGGTCAGTGCCGTCATTTTACGATTTTATTATATCGCCGTATCCCCGTCGGTTCGTGAAGAGGAGGAGCTTTTAACCTGCTCTTCGGTATCCTCGCTTTAATTGGGATTAATATGAACGACGATCGCGACATGTGTTATGTCCCGGCGTGCGCGCGGTCGATGCTTAAAGTTTCCTCACATTTTAATCCGAAACCGGCCCGGCTACCGAGCCGACATTGAGTTAACATTTTGCGAAACCTGCTGCGAACGCGCCGGAGCGCATATGTACATATATCGTTTGTAAGTTTAAGAGTAATTGGAGAATCCTTCGCAACGTGAAGAATTTCACATGGTGGAGCATCTTACTTTTGACGATACTTTTTACTCTTCTCTCTCATTTATGACTGATATTTCCGTGTAAGTAAAGAAATTTTAAATAGTAATTAATATTGTTCACAACAGCCCGAAGCAATTTAGAGATTAAAATAATATGTGTTTAACATTAATACGAAAAATTTATTGTATGTATTTAAGAGACACGGTAGCATCTCCCGCCAAATATATTTTACAAAACATAATTTCTTTTTACATTATTCTGCTTATTAACTTTTTATGGATGGCTACATTTGAGTTAGAAATTTGTATTTTAATTAATAATTATCTTTTAGAATTAATCATTTTTTCCGCAAGGCAACGAATACTTTTTCAAGATTGTTATTTGCATAATCATTAAATAAAAACATTAAATAAGCACGTCATTAAATAAAGACAAATGTAAGATATAGCTTAACATATCAGCGCAATGAAAATGAAAATTAATGAAAAGCAAACGAAGAGAACATTTTTTTACAGATTACATTTCAATTTGTCATCCTAGAGATGACGATTTTTACATGCCAAAATTTATTATTGTCCATGATATCCAGTTCATTTAACAGAGACTGAGGAGTTTCCAGAAACTTATCGAAGTGTAAATTTTACAGTTCAATAAATGCACGACAGCGCGCTTATTTCCTAATGACAACTCGCCGACTACAAGCTTGAGCAAGAAATTGAAATTCTGAGCTGCCTAATGAGGTAGATAACGAAACAAGTTTGTTTCTTTTTCGTTCTAAAAATATACCGATACTCTTCCCGCAATTTTCTTCCGTTTATCGATAAAAAGCGAACATCATTATTATTTAGAGCTATACAAAAACATTCAATCCGATACCCATGGAATTACCCATAACGAGATAATCTGCCGAGCCGGAATTCGATGGATATCGCTTTCGCGAGGGTGAAACAGCGAAAGCGGCTACGATGGCAGCACCAAAGCCTCGCGTCCCGACATTCGCGGCCAGCGACTGGTAGACGGAACCGATTGGGAGATAGATCCGGAAAAAGTGTGGGAGGAATGGCATGGTTCTTGCCAGATAGCGGAGGGCGCCACCGCACAGTGGCAAGAAACCGCATGTTGGCAGAAAGCTCTCCTCTTCGTCGCCGTTTCGCAACGGTCTCTCGCACTCCCGGCAACCCTCTCCTCGAGACTCTAGCCGCAACGATAGGTAGAGATGTTTTCACCTCTCTCTCCCTTTAACGTTTGTCTTCCCCTGTCCTCCGCGGTCGCCTCTCCGCTCCTTTTCTTTTCTCTCCGTCTGCACCGGCTTTTCTCTTCTGGCCGCGCCCATGTCGGCGATGACGCGACTATCGCGACGTGCACCAACACATGTTTCTCTTCGGTCCGCCGCGATTGCTCATCTCCGTTCATCTCGTCGAATCTGAACGGTGTCCTTCTCTGAAGACTCATAGAGAAAAGAGAGAAAATGAAAGAGAAAGAGAATGCGAGAAAGAGTAGAAGAAGAAGAAGAGCGACTGTTAATGCCACCCCCTTGCTTTCTACCGAGCAGAAACTCAATCCATCGTTTTTCCCAATTGTTCGCCCTGTTCCATAATCCCTCTTTTCATTATTTTCTCGGTTATCAAGGAGCAGAAGGAATGCAAAAGTATCTCTCCTACGCGCTCTCTTCAGGTCTCGTCTCTCTTCCGGCCCTCGCCATCTTTCTCTGGCGTGGCCGAGCTGCCGGCTGCCCGGGGAGGGAGAACCAGGAGGGGGATTTCGAGGTGGCACCACCGGGGTCTCTCTCTCTCGCCTCTCTCCGACATTTCTAGTCGCCCATGGTCGGCGGGGTGAGAGAACCAGGGCGCGGTTCTGTGGGGTGGCGGCACCGCGGAGAGCGAGAGAGAGTAGCGAGAGAAGAGAGGGGAGAGGGTGTTCGCAAAGTGTCCCTAAAACTTTTACAATCGCTCGGCTCGGCTCGCTCGCTCTCGCGCTCTCGCTAGGGCTATGCTTGATGGCGTATCTTCCAATGTGAGTTGCCCATAATACTAAGATGTACGGCTGCGCCGGTAGGGGTCCCGCTTGGTCTCTCACTCACTTACTACCTTATAGTATAGCAAAGCCAAAGGCGTATAGTGTGCCGAACGCCGAACGTACGGACGTTCCATCGCGTTTGCCGGTCGTATTCGTCCGGCATTTCGGTCTAGTTGGCGAGAATATTCGCGAGAAAGAATCGGCCGCGTCGCACGACGACGACGTTCATTCATTTCGGTCCGCCGGTCGTTGCTCCGCCGAAGGCGGTTTCGCAGGAGCCTTTCGCCTCATTCCCACGTCAATCGATATACGTAATTAAGTGCTGCTGCTGCGTTTCTCCCGGGAGTCTCGCGTTGTCTCGCGAAATAGAGTATTTCAGTATAAGTGAGTGAAGAGCGAAACCGGGCCCGGTCCAAGTCCCCTCTCAAGGTCTGCTACTCCATCGTTGTAGATTCCCGTTTTCGTCAGTGATGAGTGCCGGGAGTTACCACGACCGTGGCAAGTCGGTAGAGCGGCCGATGATCGCGATGATCGAGCATCGTGGCGGATCTGTCAGAATCTCACGTGATATTGAGTGCGTAGCGTGCCGTGACGTTCGTCGACACCGCCGGCGGATCCGGGAGCCGCCAACCATCATGGTAAGCACCATTGCGAGCTATCACGTGCGCAGATAATTATACCTTGACGTTGATCAAGAGTGATATATGTATAATTAATCAAGGGATCTCAAGGCAAATCGTGTCAAGCACGTGTTCCATTTATATACACGGGAATTATCATTCAGAAATGTTACCAAATTTTAAGCGAATGCTATTTACAATAAATTAGTAATCATCCTTAGCTTTGCGCGAGATATTTAATTTTGTAGATATTAAATCAAGTATCGTTAAATCAAACAGCGTTCTTTCGATTTATAAATACTCGCACTTTTCATAGAAAATAGCAAAAGACCATCCCTCAGAAGTTGTCAATGTAATTAAATTATACCGATGTGATTTATTCTGTTGAATTTATGCGTCGCAATGCTTTTCATAAAAATGTCGTAAGCTGTGAAAACAATTTAATCAAAGCCTTTTTACGATTTTCTTGAGATAACGTCAAACTTTGAATGGTATTTCAAACGAAGAAACTGTAACGAGTTTGCCAAAAAAATGGCTAATGGTACCATAAAGAACATCAATGATGTGTTCGTCGATATGCAATAAGTGTTAGCGAAATAAACAAATCCTATCGTTCGAGCAATCAATTAGAGGATATTTCATCGCCGGCGAGGTCCAGAGCGCGAAGGATAAGATCCCGAGAACGAGAGGGGAAACCCGTGAATACCTCCACAAGCCGGATTGCTCGAGTACGGTGTGGAGGGGACCGGAGCTTATCGATTGGTGGAAGTGTCGTATGGCTGTTGGCCACGCCCAACAGCTAGTCAGTAGCGGACTTCACAGCGCAACCAAATGCCATGTGACTTGCGTGTGTACTTTAAATACAATGCATGAAAATATTCGCACAGATCGGGAAGCATTATCGACCTTGAGATGCAAAGCCGACAGTTTTGAATTTTGGGGAGACATCTTAATCTTTATTCCAGTACAAATGAATGTCTCTGCCTGCGAAAGAGATATCTTTAAATAACAATGATTCGATTCGTACAGTGTAATACTGGAATATTTATTACATCGTAATTATCATAATAAATAATAATAAAGCTTTTTATATTACACATTTTAACAAAATATATTAATTTCAAGACCATTTTACATTAATAATCTTTGCATCTTTACAAGAATTATTTGCAGATAATTAACTATTAAAGTTTTTGGGTTGCTAACTATTATATAATTATAATTTGAACTATTTATTTTTTATTGTCATAATCTATTATTTATTTTGCAATATTTCTACTTTATAAAATAAATCAAATGTCGAAATAAGTCATAAAAACAATTTTGTAGTCATCCGACACATATATACATTCCAATAAATATGATTAAAAAACAATTAAACTAAAATGATGAAATGATTGAAAGTAGTATTAAGGAAAATACTTAAGTTCAAATGCCATTAAAAAATATATTGTTTATATCATTTATATTACCAAAATATTTTATCTGAATTTCCCAGTGTTTCATAAATTACATAAGATTTACGCATGTCGACAAAAAGATGGAATAAATTAGAGCTTAACAAGGAGAGCAAACAGAACAATAGATCATTTTAACAACATTTCAACAACATATTATAAATTTGATAGATGGAGATGTTTGATCACAAATAAATGTCGCAACTTTTTAAATTTATATACGTATGAAATATGGAAATTTATCGTGAGCCGATTATGCTCCATTACACTTTTCAGTAATGTCATCAACATTATATTAACGTAAGAATAATGCTTATGTCAGAACGATATTTATTGCCGTGAATAATGCGCTATCATATTAGTTAACTGCAAGCCGTATAAATCCTAGAATTATTACAACGCTTCAACGTACATATATATATATTTAGATAAAATCATGTAGATGTGCAAGAAAGGAAGGCTTGAAATATCTCGAGATGTTTTCTCAGATATAAAAATTCTTACAAATACATACCGCAAATACATATCATACGTAAGCTCTGCGTCTAAAAAGATATAATATTACAGCGTCGTATAACATGTCGCACTTTAATGCAAATTCTTGTTTATTAAGCATCAATAATTTCATCTAATTTATATGCTAAACCTGAATAAACAATCAACTTAGTCTGGAAAGGTTGACACCTTTCCAGATATACATAGTATACATACATGTATGCACAGTATTGACATATACATATGTATACGTATAAACGCATATGCCAATGCACGTAGTCATTGTTGGTCTAAAAAGAGTTACAATGTTAAGTCATATTTTTCATTTACGTTTATTAAATTCTGTTAAATTGCAATTAAAAATATTTCGACAGATCATGATCGTGATCGTACACAGCAAAGATTAAGTTTTGTAAGTGTATAACTTTTGAAAATTTTTATTTAAAAAATAATATTATTTTGCGTGTTAACAAGGAATATTAAAAACCATTTTTTTCATACAAAATACGTTCAATTGATTTGCATCATTTATTTTATATTATTATTAACATTTTAACATTGCTATTTTCTAAACTTGTGAATTTTAGTAAAATCTAACGATGTGTGTTATGAGACGCTTAACTTTCTCTTTACTTTCTTTTACTTCCTGCAGCTAGGGTATCATTTTTTCATAATAAAGTTTAGTCGCCAGATGAATTTCATAAAGTGAAAGTAGGTTGTGTCATCTATTTCGACCTTAGTTTTTATAAGTTCACTCTTTTGAAAGCCGAAGTTAGAATGAAATCGCACTAAAGATCCTATCGATTTAGTTTGCACTCATTTCTTTTACTACAAAGGGTTTTATTTATATTGTCAGAAAAATATATATGAATAGTTTCCACAAGGACAATAGTTCGTTTACATTGAAATACATGAAAGGCGTATCAATTAAAGAATATAAATTTTGGATTAATTACATTTATAAGTTTATACGTAAATAATTCTTTCTAAATAGATTTTCTTTAAATTTATATATTTAAAAATTATAAAGTTTATATTTTTTGTCTATGTATGACGTAATAACTAATAAGTTCTTATAACTATGTATTAATTCGTAACGCAACGGCTAACAAACACAAAACCGTGTTTATGGAAGATCACTAAGTAAATGTGCTAAGTGATACGTATATAATCCTGACAATAATGGTCGCCACGGCATGGGTCAAAGATTACGCGATGGTGCGAAAGATATAGCGTGTCTAAAGTAAACGAAATTATATACATATTTACATTTATACATAAAATACAGAAGTTATAGTACATGTTTTCTCTGCAAATAGGATCTTCTGATATTTTAATATCGCTCTTTATGAATGAAACTTTTTTAAAAATATCCTCTTGCTATTTTTTGACACTTTGCACTTCTCATCGTTAAGTTAAAAGCTTATTATTTCTTTTCTGTGTCGAAATTAAAGCTTTTAAAAACGTAATCGTGTAATTGAAATTTTTTAAATTGCGAATACACGACAATGCAGTTAAAAACATTCTTTTATCTCATGTATGTATAATAATTGATATGAATGTAAATGTCACTTTATCTTTATTCTTCATGAAACAACACTAGTTTAGCAAATTTTATATAGAAAATAAATTAAACTTCTGCAAGGAATACTCGATAATCCTTTCAATTTCTGCGAATAAAAATGAATCTTGATTATAAATTTATTACATTTGAATTCTTTTATTATTTTCTGAGTAATAAAACGTAAATGGCTGTGAATGGCATTATGCTGAAGTATCCTTCGTATGCAAAGTCTTAAAAAAGGCGCATTATAAAGAAACGTTGTGGCATCGTTACTGTGGCAGGCGTTATCGTTATTTCGTACGTGAAAAATAATGGGAATCTGCATTTCATTAAAAATTAAGAGAAAGCAATGTGACCGCCCACCCCGACGCCATTGGTTCGTAACCTTTGTGTCCACTGGGGTTCGTACTCACGACCTACGTGACGCGAATGTTCGATACGCGAATAAGGTTCACCTTCTTCGTTCGATGCTGCCTCTTTCGTTTTTCGTGTAGTGCGCATGGGTATACCTGTGAAGGAAACTCGACGGCGGCCGGAGGAAGTGCGTAAAAGGGGGTGCATCGGATGCACAGGATGCTCCCGGAGCACGGCGAGAGTCGAGAGATCAGTAACTGGTGTCGGTGCTGTTCGCGATTTTCTCATGCGCGTGTTTACATAACTTCATGGATAATCATGTTTGCAAGGTGCCCTCCTCGCGTTTTGAGATCCGATAACGGAATAATCGCGCTAATTTGCATGTCTAACCAAATTAGATTCGTGTCGTGAAGAAAATAATACTTTCTTAAAATTATTGTACTTAAAACTTGAGAATTGTTTCGACACTCACATATTTTCTATTTACATTTTCTATTAAATACTCGTTTTTATCAATTTAAATTCGTACTGTCAAAGATTTTTTAAGACAGAATGAAGGCTATTTTATCTTCAAGTATAATTTCTGTGTGATTATTATAGTTGACCTTTCGTCGAATTTGATTTTACATAAAGAATTTTGAAACTGACAGTATACTATAATTTTATATGTATTTTGCACTGTAAATTATTGTTGATTCAACAGAAAACATTAGTGATCTATAATTGTTTTTAGTATAAATAGCTGTGAATTGAAAGTTAAACAATTTAAATTAAAAAATCTACGTAACATCTAGTATCTTTTTTCATTTTATCTGCTCTGTCAAATAATATTAAAGAGAATCTAAAAAAAAAATTATTTAATGAAAAACGATTAATTTTATCAAGTTGTAACACAAAACTTTCATATTTATGTTAAAAAAAAATCAACGTGAGATTGATATCTACGTATCGCTAATCTGCGTGTAATGTTAATTCATAGATCATCAGACTTTGTTCATCTTTCACACGTGAAAAATCTTACGCGACTTTCTGAGAAATTCGGAAAAACACGAAGTGAATATCTGACGAGTATATAAAGTCTATCCGTAGGAAAAAAGTGGAGAATAGAATGACGGCGTGTTCTTTGTGCAAGAACATAATGTGCTACTCGATGGACAAACATGTATCTCGCAGCACCTCACCCTTCTTCAAAGGATCTCCTCTTCTTCTCCCTCTTTGTGTCACTCTCTCTCTCTCTCTCTCTCCCTTTTTCTCCTCCCGCACCTACACGCTTGCGACTCGGAGGGTTGTTACAGTTGACTCTGACGGGGTTTTATGGCGTATCCATCTCCGCGTGTAGCTCGCGCGCAGGGAGAGCACATAGCGACCATAGCGACAAGAACGAGGGGGAAGAGAGCGACGGAAGAGCTCTCTTCTCTCTGTGACGTGCGTAGGGGTCAAGCTTAGGCAAAGGGCGCAGGCGCAGTTACGTTCGTGAGCCCCGCGAAGCACATGGTCGCCCCCCCGGCTACTATTCCGCGGCACCGCCGGTCTCCTATCTTTCGTATAGAATTCCAAAAACAAGTAAATAATCATGGTGTGACCTCTTGCCATGTCTCTCGCATTTTTCTGGAGACGAAGACGCGACGCGCGCGAGCGAGAGACGCGCGTAAACTGTGGCATGCGTCTCAAGTGGAGTATCTCTACGGTGTATCCGCGAGAGAGTCATGGACGGTCTTGAACCCCGGCCACGACTCCCTGACCTACGAAAACAGATAAGCGAGCCGTGACTACGTTCGGTGTCACGTTGTGATCTTGTATTCGTCGCATGTCGCCGGTGACTAACCGCAACCAGACGCGCAGACAGTATTCCCGGGATCGTTCAAGTGACTGCTGCGTGCCGGCTTTTGATTATTCCGAGATCGTACGGATTTACAGACATCGTTTCCGGTTGTTGTTGAGTCTGGAAGAAGCGATACTGTGATTAAACGATGCGCGAAGTATGCGTCAGAAGCGATACTCGTAACGAAAGTGTTTCAGAATTCTTCAAGAAAATTGAATAATCTCAAGAGACTGATGTAAAGAAGGAAAAAACAAGATATCGTGGCGTGCTCTCCTGTGATTATTATATCTGCTTCCTCCAATTTCTGGATAATGTGCAAATTCGTTAAGTGTTCCAGAATAGTTTTTAACATTTCAGATTTTATGTTATCTTATTTTCTATAAAATAAATTTTATTTTATCGCATGTGAAAAATAAATATAATTTAAAAATTATTTAATCGTAAAATTTTCATAAAAAAATCAGTGTCTATAGTAAAACGAAAGCATATAAAAAAAGAAGACAGATGTAAGAATTTATAAATTACCTCATTCAATTCATAGATAAATCTATTAATTTCACGTAATTATTAAGCGTATATTATATAAAAATATATAATTTTTTAATTTTTAATTTAAAGTATAGAAATCTCAAATTAGGATAAAAGCTCAAAAATTATATTACTATGTAAATAAAATAAATTTAAAATATTTCATTATTTTTTCGTAAAAGTAAAGTAATATCTCGTTTATTTGTTGTTATTATTAACATCAGATATTTTTCTCTTACGTAAATATTAAAATAAGACAGCTCGTCGCGAATCTCGGTACAAAAGCTTGTTATTAAAACAAACAGGGGTCATTCGTTCAATCAGATATATACTGTCATAGTTGTTGAAAAATCATACGTGCGAAAGTGCTGGATATTTCTGTGTTGCATCACGACGAATGTAGTATCCATTGGATGTCTAAAATTCGTCGATCGTCAGCACAGGTGAGTGTATATTAGTTCTCTCCGATGTTTAGTTTTCCCGACTTTTAGTTTATCATATTTTTCTTTACTTTATTACACTTTTCCACTTTACACTATATAAACATCGCACGTATATTGCTTCCACTGTTACAGTATTATATTTTGTATTTAAAATCTAGCTTACATAAGAACACATAAGACTATTCACGATCAACAGCCACGAATTGCCCTAGACAATATTTATTGCCGCCGTTCACGCTAAACTCAGTCATTTAGATCAATCGGCAATTTGTGGAAGAAACATTATTTCGCGTACAGTTAATTTCGCGGCACCGGCCGCGATTGCAGGATAAGCACGCGCGGTAGTAGAGTGAATGACGTGACGTCATGCAACCAGTCGTGGTTAAAAGCAGTTGGTCAATGCGCGATTGTACGCTAATCATTTCGATAAAGTCATCGCGTGTCATCCGAAGAACGCACGATATGGCGGAATAATTAGTGATGCAAACACGCGATACGATACGTTGATATACAAACTAAAATTCTGTGGTAAAATTTTTAAGTTTTTCCATTTTACTGGATTATTATGTATAATTTATATATATTATATAAATATTCTTTAATTTAAATTAGAATCTTCAGTATATGATCTTCAATATTGTTATATAATTTTTCAAAAGTGATTTAAGCTTAAAATACTTCATGTTTAATGAGTATAACGCTGCGTTTTAAGTAAAGTTGCAAGTCTGATAAGTTGGTGGATATTTTTAACACGTTTTGCAATACAGATGAGAAACATACATAATGCAAAACTACTATTTTCCTGCATGTCAGTTTACAATATAATTCTTTCCTTATGTTTACAAAAAATTAATCACGAATAATTCTCTAAGGTTTATTGTGTACAATTTAAAAAATTTAAATCACGTAGTATGGTTGATGGAAAGATAAACTAATGACTACGTTTCTATTCTAATGGGTAAAACAGAGGTAGAAAAATTTTAATACGGCTTCAATAGTTAAATAAAAACTTTAATTATCCTATGTTGTTTGAATTATGTAATTGTAAATTTACATTAACATTAGATAAAGTACAACACGAAGAAATATCGCACTTTTTGTATTAAACGTAAAAATATCGAGTT
The DNA here is from genome assembly GCA_011638315.1 of Tetramorium parvispinum. NCBI lineage: Eukaryota > Metazoa > Arthropoda > Insecta > Hymenoptera > Formicidae > Tetramorium > Tetramorium parvispinum. The sequence continues at coordinate 30,819 of VBVR01000311.1, read as the reverse complement.
TCGTATTTTATAAGTAAAGGTTAATTACTTTTTGTGTGATCAGTTGTGCAATGTCTGGCTGTCAGTTATAAATAATAATTCGCGGATACGCGGAAATTATCTATTAGATTTCTTTTTTATGCTATTGAATATAATACTTTGCTGTTAGCGTTAACTTGTTTTACGCAATTATCCGATGATTTATCTCTGCACGATATAAAAAGCAAAATCACATGATAGCTACAAGCTATAAATTTATGTTAAGATATTTTGTATTTATACATGTGTAAATTATAAAAATTATTTTAAAAATATCTCTCAATCATGTGAATTTCCTATAAGAATCTTCTTTTACTTCATTCATATTTCTAGAATAAAAATTATAAATTCATATATTTATTTATACATGTTTACAGAAATATTTTTAATAAAACAGCTTTAAATCCTTTATTTTGATTCATAATTGTATTAATATCAGACCAATGTTATATCACAGATTTCATCTCATCACATTTTTGATCTCATCTGAAATCTATATCGCAGTTATTGTATAAATTATAATTTGTAGACGATTGTGGACCTAGGGATCATTTGGATGACATTGGGATTAATGAAGCTTAACTCTTTACCGGTACAAGTAAATTTTGTAAAATACATTCCAGGGGGCGTAAGTTTACTAAAGAAACTACAGCTCGTACAGATCGGTGCATCGAGTTTTTACGATTAACGAATGAAAAGAGTGGGGATCATAGCAGGGGACAGTTTCAAAAGCGGGGTGTAACTATCAGGCGGGCAATAAAATTTTTAACGCTTTCGTGTCCAATAAGCGTAACGTCCATCGAGTTTTACATTGGGCGGAGCCACGCGGCCATTATGCAGTAACAGTTCGAAACGGTGCAGCGATTGGCTCGCCCGTGCCATCATGGCTGCCGTCTATCCAGTGCTTCCCCTTCCAGACCGTCGCGACATGCGCTTCCATCTCTCCGATGATTCTAGCCATCCTTCTTTCTTCGTTCGAAAACATTCGATAAGAATGGATGCGCGTTCAGGTTGGGTTTAGCTTTGCAATCCAGGTGTTGCACTATGATTTTGACGGAAATTTATATACATTGAATCTTTTATTCATATGTGCCAAAGTATTTGTTATACATATACAGGGTGTTTCAGAACACCCTTTACATAGCTCGTGAAAAGATAGAACGGATTGAGATGAACAAAAAAGTCCCATATCATTTTGCGAAATTCGCAATAATAATTCAGGTATTAAGTGTTAAAGACGGATAAATAATAGCGCGTTGAGATGGTAGGAGAGAAGCGATGGACTGGTGCACTGGTGAGAAGGATAGCGCGCCGCTGGTTACATCGTCGCGCGTTAGCAGCCAATGCTTGATACATTGGGCCGTGCTGTAGCTGAAATAGCTTGAGGATTTGTCTTTGAGCGCTTTCATTCATTTGTTTTTAACATTTAATATTTTAATTAGTGTTGCGAATTTCGCAAAATGATATGAGACGTTCATCTCGATCAATTCTATCTCCTCACAAACGGGTATTCTAAGACACTTTGTATGTATATTAAAAATTATAATGAATTTCATTCAATAATAATAATAATAATTGAATTAATTCTAGAATATTATTTTTAAAATATTAATTTTTTGACATATAATTTCCATACCATTGTATAAATTGTTATAAACTATTTACACAATATCTATTAATATTAATTATTAGAAATTTTACAGTAATTTTATTTTATTATTTTAATAAATTCTTTAATGTAACTGTTAATATATTATTTTAAAAACAAGATTATTATGTTAATAAAATTTTTAGCATGTATCAATTTTACAATTGCACTATCTTGCGCTTCAAATCGATAATACATATACATATACAGTGCTCTGCTTTATCGACAGAACTGTTATTTCCCGCCTTCTGACGTCACATACTATTCTACATAAAGAACTCAACTGTAACATATTAGCTTATTATGCCTTCATAAAGTTTATATACATATTCTTAGACACATGTATGCAATATATATTTATATTGATTTTCCAAGCTTATGACGTTAGTACCGTCTTTAAATGCATAATTTCATTGCAGAAACATTATCTCTACAATTTTACTGCATGCCTTGACATACAGCGAGATAATGACATACTAATAAAAAGGGTGCATCAATCAAAATGAAGTTGCTCATTACACATAGCTCGCCAAAATACCAACGAGTTGTAAATTATATTTTATGTTTTCATAAATATACGAATGAAACTAAAATCCATTAGCATACCAATTTAAAGTATGACTTTTTTAATTTAACAAAAAAATATTATTACTATTAAATATTATTATGGCTAAATGTCATATTTCTGGGAAAACTTTCAAATCATAATCGAAAATGCAGTATGTGCATGTCGTATTTATACACATATAGAACCAAGGCGCAGAATAGATGGCTCCAGAATAGATGGCTAAGATGATAAGGAAACGCGTGGCAAGTCAATTTTACTAAAATGCACTCAGGGTCTGCATACAGACATGCACTCAGGAGGGTTAGCTCGCGATAGCGCGGGTGTCGGTTACATGCGGATCCGCATCAACCGCACGCTGAAATTTTCGCAAGCGCACGCGCACACACGCGCGCGCAGCACGTACGTGTGGATGGAATTATGTACGGATACAGATATACACGGAGTAACGCCGCCGCGGAGAGGTTATACACGTGGGTTTTGTCGTGGAGCCATAACTAGAGATACGATGGAGTACATAGGATGCAAACCCATAAACCCCCCACTTTATTCCGGCTCGTCCTCTCGCTTCTGGATCTTCAGACGGCGTTACCTTTACTTAGGGGCCGAAACAGCCGCACCACCTACGGTAGCGAAACACCTTTGGCGGCGACGAAAGTGACGAGGGTAGCGAGCGCGATGACGACGGCGACGACGACAGCGCCAGCGAGAAATCGAGCTCGCGCGTTTCCCCATGCCCTCCCGATTATGTCGTCTGCTACGCAGTCAGACAGACGTCCGATCCGACGTCGTTTGTCGCGCCTAACTTCGGTGGAGTGACCACCGAAAACTAGTCGATCGCACGATACAGACGTTTCAGTATCAAATGTGTCGCGTGAATCAGGTCGTGGCTCCGTTGAAATTGTGATTCCCGCGGGGAGGAGGGGACAAGTAGTCAGATCAGGTCCGGGTCTGTCGCCTCGCGAACATTACGAGTACAATTACGACGATCGCGCGAAGCGTCGAAGGACGCGTCAACTGCCGAAGAGCGGTAATCGGCACGTGACTCGGCCCCGTCACACGTACCGTGAATACGCGCCTGCCGCGTTCGGTATTCTCCGTGTATGTGCATACGAGGACAGGGAGGAAGTGGAGGAACTCTCCGCAGGAACTAACTGTGAACAGTTGGAGCCGCGACACACGACCGGTCCGATCGGGGGTTTACCCGAATCTCGGCCGAACTTCGCGTCGGATCCGCGGCGCACTTTGCGGCGATCGGAGAGGCGAACGTTCCTCGTTTTTCTCGCACGATTAGAAGCCTCGTTTCTCTCGTCGTTACGTGCATGAGTGAGTGAATGAACGTCGTTCGGTAACGCGCATGCGTAAAAAAAGCATTATGGAATCCGCGGCTCTCTCTCTCTTTCTCTCCCCCTCTCTCCCCCTGGAACCGGAGGAACATGCGTGTACCGTGACCACGTGATCTACTTGAATTAGGCGATTCGACTACGATTCGATAGTATGGAGTCCGCTACGTCATCGCAGGTTAGTTTCCTAGATTTTTTTTCTAATTTTACATCCCCCCGTCGCGTTGCTATTGATTACTCCCAGTCAAAGTGCTCCCACACTTTCATGCCGACATTACCACGCACAGCCGACGGTTCGCGGTGTGCGTTTTACACGCACTTTCATAGATACACTTATACGTAGCTACGCACAGCTGGGGAACACGATGATGGTTAAGATGAACGCCTAACGATGGCGCGCGATATCCTAGAATAATGGGTGGCTTTATCAACGCGAGAGCGTCAATATTTTATGCAAATCGTATTGTATGCTTTCTCCTATTAATCGTTTGCCGTATATGCACATTCGTGCTGTCGGGCAAGTATTGCTCCTATATCTGAAATCGATATAGGTTCGATTGGATAATAAATAAACATTTCAGGAATATTTTACTCAAGAGAATCCAATAGAACAGAATATAAGATTAGGGAAACGTAAATCACAAATCGCTGATATCTCTTTACATGAAATTCTAACTTTAGTTTCTTCTTATCGAGAAATTAAAGATTAACGCATAAGTCGTATATTTTAAGCATGAAGTAAGGATATAATTTGTAAAAATTTTTTGTACTAAAATTTTATGCTTTTCATTGGTTTATATGTACAATTAAAATTTATAATATTTCATAATTATTCTTATATCTTCAAAATAATTTTATTTTTTTAGCTTTATTTTTTTAATAATTTAATTAAATTAGCTTATTTTTCTTATTTTTACTTAGTTTTATAATAATTTTTTTTATTATTAGACTAATAAATAAATTTAATAAATAGAAATAAATTAAGAAAGAAATTACATCTATATTACATTGACTACAATTGCCGTCGCATCGGGAGAAATCTAATACCTGACTATTTCACTTTACAGTCACAAAATCGCAATAATGGGCATAATGTTTAACAAACTTTATTGTACATAGAAAATAACGTGTATGATATCTCGCGCAAAATATGCCCGTAGTCGCTTCTTTCTTATAGGATATGTTAGACGAGCCCAGTGGGAAACACGCGAAACATGGATTTTATATACTTCTCTGTAACAGCCGTGGTACTAGCGCTATTACATTTTATAGTTCCACATCCTTACTAAATGATTTATCATTGTCCGCGCGCACAGATAATTACGGTTTCCCGCTGATCGCTTGATTTACTACAATTGTACAATTAAGCGCCATGTCCCGTAAGATTTACGCTCGAGGCGGTCATATATAGCACACACGTACACTCTACATATGACATCTCGATGCGAATGATATTTAGGGGTATATCAGTTTTTGTTTTTCGTGTGAGAACGGGAGGCGTAAGCCGTCTTCCATTTTATACCATGAGATACTTTCCTTCGTCATTTATTTCGATTTTTCGAAACTTTTCAGTCGATTTTCTGTCCTGTTATACATTGAAGAGACGAAACTAGTATTAATATTGATTATATGTAGAGTTTAAGTATTGAAACGAAATCTGTTATTTTTTCTATTCTTTTTACATATCACTGACGGTGCGATAACGTGTAATACTATAAATTTTTCATTTTAGCCTAATGTCTATATCTTTATATCTTATACGTCCTATATGTCTTATATGTCTTTATCTATAAATAGCTTTATGAATTTTTGACTTATGACTATGTACATTTTTATATATAAATACATAATACAGGATGTTTTTAAATAATTATTTCACAAGTAACTGTATTATTGCATTATTCTGTATTACATATACGTATACATATGTATGACACAATATTAATTTTCTGTTTTGTTACTTCAGTTGATTTTTTACTCCTTGCGCTTTCAGGATAAAACTGGCATAATAAATTAGTTTTTTTTATAAGAAATTGCATGTCTGATAAGATCTAACATGCGAGCGCGGTGTCGTGACTGGAAGAAATAGCAGATCGCACAGGAAGTTAAGATAATCGAGATGCAAACCCCCGGCGTAGTTGAAATTATAAATCACCCCTTCCTTCCTCGACATACCTAAGTGCTGTGGCGGCCCAGGGAAACGGTATTAACTGTGTAGCGAGCCAACTTTTGATAGCCGGACGATTTTAGCCGGTACAATGTCTTCCGTGCATAATCCACCGAAAACCTTCTCGCCGACGTACATGAAATATTTTGTCGGGCATGAATAAACTGAGCCGCAGCGTTGCCGCAGTAGCCGGTGCAGTCGCTGCAACATTTTCGCATGTCGTCCGCTGCCCTCTGTCCCCTGTCCTGTTCTTCGCGCGCATATGTCTGCCCACACACATAGTTCACCTCTTTTCGACCCACTGTCGCGCGTTCGCACGCGTCGCCATTGGTCTCCTAGTATACGAGCACGGCCGTGCATGCGCTCGTCTTTTATTGCGGCTGCGGTCTTCGCCCGCGCTATGAAATTTACTCTCACACCGTCGCACCGTCGCACCGGCTGGATGTGTAACATTGTCGCTGTTACAACTATATCTGCGCGATAAGGGAGTTATGTGCCGGCGTAAGGTCCGCCACCCTGTTGATTATTTCTCAAGCCTTAAATAAATACGTGCGCCGACATATTCGTGTTATTTCATAGATCTTGGGAAAATGCAATTCTACTTTAATCTAATACTTACGTACGGTGTCTTGCACACGTTTTCGCTTCTATTTATTTTTCTTAAAGAACAATGTTTATTCTTATTAAATATCAATGTGAAACATTATTTGGAATATTGTTGAAAGTAATAAATTTAGGATATTCTTTAATAAAGAAGCTACATAATTTTATAAGTTTTTAATAAAAATTAATAAAAAAAATTATAAGTTATTAATAAAAAATAAATACACCAAAAAAATAGTTTTTTCTTAAATTAATTAAATTTGATAATAAATTAATTATCATAAAAAGTTCATATATTTATGTATAATTCAATCGTCTATTGCATTGTTTTCAATCTTGATTGATTTTATTAGGAATTGTTTGTCAATTAGATAAGATAGTAATCAACCAAGAAGGGTAAAGGAACCTTTCCGAAAATATGGCGATGTAATTATCAAAAAACGATACGTACGTTTATTCGCGAAAAAGATCCAATCTGTCGTAATGGCCGTACATACAGACGCTCCCGACGGAGATTTCCTCCCAATTATTTACATCGAAGAGTACATCCGAGTAGTTCCAACGTCGTTTGCACCGGAGATTGAGTAAACTTCTATTTATCTGCCTATACGTGTGTGATTCATCCCCATTGCTCTTTTTTCGCCTCTTCTAGACCAATCGCTTTTGCCCGTATCTTTGCCGAAATCTTGCCAAAATCTTTCTACACTTATTATACAATCCAACTAAAGCATTTATTTCCAGACTGAAAAATATAGGAAAAGTCAATTATCAAAAAATACAATTTTGAGTGATTAATTGATTAATTATAAGAGTTTACTATTCATAAATTAATAATTATCTTTAGCAATACATATTACAAAATGATAAGTTATTATAAATATCAAGCTATTTAAAAGACAAAGAAATACATATTTCGTTAATTAATAATTATCTTTAGCAATAAATATTACAAATTGATCAGTTCTTATAAATATCAAGATATTGAAAAACGAGGGAATACATCTTTCGCTAAATATTTTATGTTTTATTCCGGTAATTTAACTAATTGAACAATAGGTGAGAAGAGACGTAACAGCTAAAAATAGAATATTACGACGTATCTCTGATTAGATTCTTGAGTATGTTGCTTCTCATTTCTTTCTTGCGTCATGTTTTATCGATTTTGTCCACAGTGTTGGATCAATTTCTTGATTACCATTGCTTGAATAGAACTTCATTTCATTAGCAAATGGACACTCTGCAGATCTCTTTTCCTATTTCATTCCTGAAATTATAACAGAGAAATTATGACAATCATAAATCGTTTATTTATAAATGAAACAAATTAGGTTACTTTATAAAATTTATATATCTGCAATGTTTATGTTATGTAGAATGTAATTTTGCATTTGAAATGGACGTAACTTGAATCGGTCTTAAAATGATCTCGTCGGATCAGGCTTTCTGTCACATGTCTTCCATATGTTTTCGCGTTTCCTGCGCGCGCGTTCGTGAAACTCACTTGTAACATGGCGCGTTTGTAACACGAACGTGTGCCGTTCGATCGAAAAGGAATTCATACTAAAATATTATCTCGAAATTTCATACCAATTGAAATACACAGCCGTCTAATATGCAATTCGGTACGTCCTACTTTGGAAATTATTTAGAAGACTTTTTATCACAAAACAAACACGATAATCTCCGTAAGAGTTGGTTTAAGTACACGTTGCATTCTTGCTGGAATTATTCCGATATGGGAGTCTCTCGAGGATATTAATAGGCAAATTAAACTTGCCGCAATGCGCGGATCGAAGATCCATCGGCACTACTTAATTAGCCGGGTAGGTCGCCGGGTAGGCCACATAACCCGTTGCACACCTCGAAGCCCGCATTACGATATCGTAAAGAGGATTCTTTACGCTCATCGCGGACGATCGTACTAGTAGTCGCAACGTACAATTTTATGTTTCTACGCGGACGCTTTGTTCAACTGGTTACCATCGTCCCCATCGTCCCCATCTTTACACCCCCTATTATGAATGTCCAGCTTGTAGCAAAGTTATAAATGTGTGCCGATCTAACATGTTGACTGTATTGCTGCCACACGCTTATCTGATGAAATTTATTGTCCTGTCGAGACGCGACTGTTAATTATTAAGTGAACTGAACGAAAAGAAGCACAAGTTTTTAACAAGATATATAAAAAGTTACAACAAAGTTATCGTTGATTACTCAGAGGATTATGAAGTCCAGTAATGTCAAGCCTTTCTCTTCCGTTGCCGGTGAGCTTATTACCGCCGTTATCTTACGTTCTAGTTATCGAATAAAAGGGACAAATTTCAAGACTAAGCACCTCTTAACTTTTCTCATCAGGAACGGGTCTTGCTCGCGAAATTTTATTTGTCTCCGCTGTAAGACTAAAGCGTATTACATTGTTGACGTGAAGATTGGCAAACGTAAAAGCGCAAGTCGTCGGATGAACAAAGAAGATCAAAAGAAGGAATGTCGCTGTCGAGTTTCCGAGAGAAACGTCGGCAGCTACGCTGTGCGCGCATCTCCGTGCGCTGGTATTTATATACCAGAAACCATGTACCTCTAGGATTTAGGTATGGATATATACATCCATGCGTCTATCTCGATGGCGACGTTGCAGTCTTATTAGACTGAAGTCGCGGGAACGAGCCGAAGAAACTTGGAATGAAGGGATATTCCAGGGACATGAAAACTTGAAGGTTGTGAAAATGTAGGAATATCCATGAAGGGATGCAGGGAGCGGGAAATGAGAAGATAGAATAGAGGGAAGGAAGAGACGCGTACCCAAGGTGACAGATAGCAGAAATTTCTCTTCGCTCAAGTTTGTGCGTCTCCTTCGAATGTCACAAAAAAATAGAGAACATCCGAATAGCGTTGATTTAAAAAAATCATATTTTTCGCAAACTTTACAAAAAGTCACAATGTAACAGAATGTAATTTATTTATCATTAACGCTACGAACGATGTTGATTTATTTAATAAACTCAAGTGATGAAAAATTACACCAATTTAGTGAAGATACCAATTTTACATGTGACGCGAGCGATATCCGTGCATGATATCTATCGTCTCACAGAAATGTGTGATAGAAGTGAGCTTTGCACCACGGGCAGACCTGCCGTCTAGACTCTGATCAACGCGCGGACTGTAAAACCCCGTAGGCACGTGATCTCCTATCGAAATAGCTTCTCCCGTACGCGCATACATATGTATTACACGATGGTACCAGGAGAGAAAAGGCAATGGCGTAATATATTTAACAATGTCTCACGATATGAGACGTTTTTACGGAAAGTCGTTGGAATAGGAATTGCTCTTTGGCTCCGGCAAAAGACGGTGGTGAACACATTGGAAACGAGTTTGTTCCTCTAGCTGATACATACAGTTCGCAGTTGCACATTTCTCCCTCTCTTCCTCTCTCTTTCCTCTGTCTTTTTCTTTTTCTTTCAATATATACAATGTATATGTATATATACACACAGATCTCTCTTTACGTCTGGCAGCCACAGTTGGTGCATCGGGGACGCGAAATTTTATAACCACCTCGAAATTCCGGTCATTTGCTGAATCCGCCAATGTCACACGCGATGTTCCTCGCTTTAATCTCATTTATAACGAAAAGTCGAAAGGGTCGGTTGGTCCGGCGGATTTTTTTGATTTTTGTCGGACGATTCGGCTCGTACGCGTATAAAACGTGGACGCCGCGCCGGTTTATATCGCGTCAGTTGATTAAACTTCGTCCACACAAAGTTTCAGCAAGTATGTGGAAGTTGTATCCGACGTTGCTGCGATAGCTATATGTAGTTTGCGACGTCGTTGCGACGGAAGGTGGTAGCGAAATAACGCGGGAGAAATTTGTTATGTGGAAAGTTTCATTCTGCTTTACATATTCGTTGAAGCTGAAAAATAACAATCGCAGAAGACGACAATATAAAAACATTACGATTTTACAATCAATGATAAAAATATATTATTTGTATTTTAAATAGCATTTTTGGAATCTGCGAAATTTGTACGTTTTTGTAACATTTAATTACTTGAATTATTATTCTCCGCTCGTTATGTTTACTATTGAAGAAAATTATGACGAGTGCTTGGAATTAAATTCAGAAGCGTGAAAGCAAATTACTTGACTATATTTCGTTACTAGACGCCGAACGATCATCACGCAAACAGTGTTTGTTAGAATGTATAAGAAAGAAAGAGAGCGCCCAACGAGGTGCAGGAAGAGAAATGCAGAGAGATGAAGGAAGATGAGAGGGAAACGGGAAGAGAGAGAGGATCGGACCTATTCCGGGAAGGTTGAGTTAGGTTGCAATGGTGGTTGGCTAGGGCGGTTGCCACGGCTGATGGAGGGAGTGAAATGGTATGGCGCGGTAAGGGACAGGATGAAAGGCCGACGGGGTGGGTGGAGAAGGGAACGAGGTTGATTCTCAAGCGAGGTCACGTATCTCGAAGCCAATCTAATACACTCGCCGAAGGAAAAGAGCCGGGGTCTGGTCGAACGTTCGCCTTCGGATTGGACAATCTTCGCTGTACTTCGCGATCGCATGGGATCCTGAGAGATCCACGGGATGCTGCCTGGGTTGCCCTGGCTCGACGAGAGGAGCGCGATTTTGTAGTTCGTTACCCTCCGGTTATGATACGTCATGCGGAATGCAGAGCGGCGAAATTTTACAGGCTAAAGGCAAAGTTAATTAGCAGTGAAACTCGGGGAATTGTTGTTTCTACGTTACACGCTACACATACGTTTCACCTATGCCTTTTTTTTTATTGTACACACATATGAGGAAAATATATTTAACGCTCGTGAATATTTTTGCATTCGTGGAGCTTGCTTAATAATTTGTAAGAACTCGAATAAACGTGACCAGGTCCAGTTTCACTAACTTGAGAGCTTTCTCAATTCAAGATGTTAGTCTAAATTGCACCGAAAAATCGATCGCGATAGCCCGATGCTCAATAGAAACTCTGGCTTCGAAGGTACACGCTCGACCTCGCAAACCGCGAGAAACTGACGAGATCGAGGGGCTTCGCAATTTCGTGGACCGTTGACCTCTAATGATAGCCATCATAAAACCGGCCCGAGAGAACTTGCGTAACAGACAAGGTGCGAGAAAATATATCTGTTGTGACACCATGCGTACTGAACGGTTTTTCCATTCTATTTCATTTTCTTCCGATTTCTTCTTTATTTCAAACTAACCTGCACGCTGTGGTCTTAAATTTCTATCGTGCGTGCGTATGACTAGCCTTCGCGAGAGAAGTGAAAAATATAAGAACTTATATGTTTACGGGCGTCACCGTGCACGTTACACCGATGCTGTCTGTACTTTTTTTATGTTCGTTATTTTGTAGATATATTTCATTTCTATTTTAGGTATAAAACAAATACGAGTTTACGTATAATTTTAAATATAAAGATATATGTATATTAGTGACAAAATTGTTTGTTATTGGGTCATACATAATTTTTTTGAACATTTATCAAATAAAATTTGGAAAAATTTAATAATAATAGATGCTTTAATATGATATTGTCAAATAAAATTCTAAAATATACATTTCACTGAAATGTATTGTACTCTTGCATTTTTTAAAATTTATATTATGTTTTCTTTAATATTGTTAAATTCTATTTTAAAAATCATGCTATTTTTGAAGACATTTTCTGAAATTTTATTATAAAACCATGTATTTATAAGCATCGAAAATGCCACGAACAAAGAGTAAAATATATTTAATACCTCTGAATAATTTTTTCGGTAACAAATCAAAATTAATCGGAGAGAATTCTGGGATTTCTATATTTTGCTTTAACTGTAAGAGATAAATATTTAGAGTTGTTATTGCATGAATGTTCAGTTCTTATATTGGAAGTACTATAAATTCCTGCGATGCTGAGACGAGATGCATCGCATTTCTTCCTCCTCATTCCCATCGCACTAGGTGTTTCGCGCAAGCCGAGCCAACGGTTACACGCGTGCGCGCATTGGTCCACGCTCGGTCCAGGAAAAATGCGCAGAAAGTACGACGCTACGCGACTAGAGGTTGACGACGACGCGGAATTCACTTAGCGCGGTCGGCGGCGGACGTTGCTTACACGCGGCAATATTTTCAGCGCAGAATCCAGTCGCATTCTCGTATTTTCCTAGACAAAATGTTGCCGCGCCGTGGAGAGTGAAGTTAATTGGATTTACATCACGCGTAAGCGCACCGGACGGAATATAAAATATACGATCCCGTGACATAATTGACCATTCTAGAAGGAAATACTTACGATGCGACTTTACGTTGTTATCACATGTGACGTTGTCATAATTCAGTATGCCGCCGGCTACATTTTGTATTACCGAGAGAGAGAGAGAGAGAGAGAGAGAGAGAGAGAGAGATTCCTATAAACAGTACTTCTTCTTCATCTATCTACCTACCTATCTCTTCTCCACGAGCAAAATTATACGCGTCACGCACAAAAAAATGACGCTGAATTTATGCGCTATAAGAGAGATCGATTCTAGGTACAAGTATTGAAAAACGATAAAGTTATTCGTTAAAAAAAAAGTAGACGTAATATGGGACAATAACAAACCCTATCGTAAATGTCCAACAAGAAAAATGGTCGCAGCATCGGGATCGGGAAAATATCGAGTGAACATATAAGAATAGAATTTTTCTGTAAATAATTTTGTTTATAGAAAATAGTAAAGATTTTTTAATATCTTTATCATGTTTAAAATATTAGTTTATAAGCAGATATCGAATTATATCTGCATTTATTTATATTACTCTAAGATTAATTGAAAATATTGAAATGTTTCATTAAAGAATTTAGCGCGATATGTTTAATATAAGTTTTCATTTTGTATAGTTATTTTAAATATATTTATTTCAGAAGCTAAAAAAATATTACCAGTTAAAGATAAACAAAATTTAAAGAAAAATTATGCTTTTTTTAGTTTAATATTTTATTAATAATATTATTTAATGTAGTTTTATGATACGCTATAAATTTTTTAAAACGCGATTAAGAAAGCTTTGAATTTTAATAAAAAATCCGGAATGATAAGTCCAGAAAATTCAAGACGCTGCATTTTGAGATTGTCTTGTTAGAACTCGCCGCCATGATATCCGGCTTCTGTGTTATTTCGGTGGAAAACCGTGCGCGCGTCGCAAGGCAGGTCGATAAAATGGACAAGCCTTTCGTGCATCTTCCCTTACTCTAAACTTGCGTGTGCATTTTGTTGTACGTAGCTATACATATATGTATCAATATAAGCAATACTAAAAAAGAAGCTGGTAGGCCGCAAGATGATGGCGAATAGCAAATGTTTCTGCGATAGTTTGCACAACGATATCGGTGAATTATAAATTCGTGGAAACGCGAAATTCTGAAAGCTTTAAAATATTTATTGCCTGATATGCTGCTGAAAGGTAGAAATGAATTTTTTACACGCGATATGTGTGATACACCGCACCCGACCCATCGGCTTCACATGTGGAAACATTTTTGACAACGTTATTGAAGTCTGTTACATATAGGTATTAATGTTAATTTATGACGAATTTTCTCATTTTTAATAACATTAAAACGACAATTCTTCCCTTCACTTTTAACAATAAATAGAAATAATCTTATGAAGAAGACAAATTAATAAAATATATCTTTTGAAAGAGCAAATCTTATTACTCAACATTTTTTTGAGACATCAATATTTTGCGAATTATTAGTTTAACATGTAATCTGAGAACATATGTTGAAACTGAATTATTATTGAGAAGACATACACAAAGAGCGGTATCCGAAGATTTTCTAGATTATCTGGCGCCGTTTGCCAATTCTCGCTGCTTTCTGCTTCATTGGCCCGTCGCTTCGGATCGTTGGAGATTAACTCTGTCATAGAGTTTACGAGCATGCTCTCTCGTAACTGATACATTTTTTGAAAGTATTGTCGTGACTTGTTTTATTAATTGTGCATACATGTAAAATATGTATATTAGAAATGTGCATTTAAAGGTTTTTATTATAAAAATGATATCGTAAAAATGTGATATAAAAAAAGTTTTAAAAATTTGAAATTTGTATTGAAAAAGAAAAAACGTTTACATGACATATCAATCATGTATATGTGTGTCTTATATGATATTTTTGATATATATTCATATATAAATAAAAAGCCTAAATAATGTAATTCAATAAAATATAATAATTAAAAATATGTTAAATATCGAAAATATGACCCGCAAATTAAGTTTTTTTTTAAATAGTCTTCGATAAAAGCAAAATAATTTCGCAATATGCAATTGTATTACTTCGTAATTTATAATATAAAAATTATATGATAAAATATTTGCTAATATTTTCATACTATTGCGCATACTCGTGTGTCTTTAAGAATTGTTTCTATCGCGTTCTTAATCTTTGCGTCCTCGATGACTAACGGTTAAGAAAATCTATTCCTGGAAACATTGCACAGACATTCCACAAGCATTGCATGGTCAAACCTATTCCGTTCGACAACGAAACTTTTCGCAGGAGTCGTAAGAGTTCTTCTGCACCATGAAACTTTTAAGATCCACGCCAGCGACATTTTGGTTTCTCTGCGCGCGCTGTGCAAAACTTGTAAAGCTTAAAAGCACTTTCGACTTTATATCCATGCGCATATCAAAGGGATGTTCATGAGTGTAGCAGAAGGGATGAGGATAAATTCTAAATGCTCCGGGCACCGAGATGAACAGAAAGTGGATTAAACTTGTTTGAAATTAAATTACGAAACGAAATTAAATAAGGAATAAGTCTTATATATAAGGACGATAAAGAAAATAAAGACAATATATAAACATTTTTACTATAAAAATTTAATCCATACTCGTTAAATTACAAGATTATACGAAACTAAAATGAGAAGGCAACAATTCGAATTTTAAAACAACAAACGAAGAAATAAAGAGAGAAAGCAATCAGAGAATTTAGATTTCAGCGAAAGCAAACGAGTTAAAGTAATTCAGTGTTTCAATTGAGAAAGTTTTATGTCACAGTGTTAATATAAGTTTCCAACTAATTTCGGGCTTTAACCCTTTTTATCGTAAAATTTGTAATAACCACGAAGACAGATGAAGCGAACACGCTGATAAAGGGATAGCAAACTTTTCACCAACTTTGTATAAGAGCCCGTCTACTCATGATGGAACTTTCCAGATCGCGACTAGCGACATTTAAGTGTCTCTCTCTCTCTCTCTCTTTCTCTTGTAAAGCTTAAAAGTACTTTGAGATTTATGCTTAGGCGCCTATCAACGGTGCCCTGCAGCTCCGAAGGAAAAACGATTATCAATCGAGAAAAGTCTTAAATTTGTAAAAGGTTAACGTTTGTCGAAGTTCGGTGGTAGGTAATAAAATACATTTCTACATTTTTACGATAATGTAAATATGTAACTGATTGTGAAAAGTCTTGCTACAGAATGGAAAGGGACGATTTTCAACTGGAGTAATCATTCGACATTCCTGAACATCTCTTAAAAGTACCCGCTGCGCGTGTTCGCGTATAAGTAACGCGATTTAATTTATTAAACAGATGCAGAGTGATGATTCCAGGCAAGTGTCTCGTATGCAGAAGTCGCATCGTATGAGAAGTCGCGCGATGATATGCGGAGGCAATTTTTACAAAAATAATTTATAAGAAACTTAGAGTGGTCTAGAAGATTATGGTATGTTATAGTCGCTTATTATAGTCGGCAGGTGAATCCGGATACCCGGACGTAATGTACGTGCCGTCGTATATATCGGTATCTTCTATCGTCGCAAATTATAGCCAGAAGGCAAACGCTACGGCTGAAGTTACCAAGTTTCGAACTAATTTCGCACTCACATGAATCGTCCGTAATCACTACCGGCAGGAATTGGACGTGCCGACATTGAGAAAGGCAGCACGGAGGAAAGGGCTGCGCCTCATGGGAGTTGATTGGATACGATAGGTTGCAAGTTCGGTAAGATAGCCGGTAGGGGAAGTAGTATCAAAGTAGCAAACTTGATCCATTAACGGCAGGTACCGCCCTCTTTATCTCTAACGTCGATCGTTTAACAAATAAGCCGACCATTCATTTCTTACAAGGTTCGTTTCTTACAAGGTTGTTCGCGTAATTAGCCGCAAATTCGTTCCGGGCTGCGGCGTAACCGCGGATATATTAAGTGGTTGTATATTAAGTGCTAATGTTCCCTCGCGATTGAAATTTCAGTTCAATTTTGTACATCTCTCTTTCTCTTTTTTAGAATTATTTCAGAAAATTAGAAACTTTGAAATATAGGTATTTTTATGTATGATATATAAATATTTATAGCGAGATAATTATGATTCTAGCAATTTTCGCAATATAAAAAATCAAAATAAATGACTAGCTCTCCATATTATTCAAGTTTACATTCGTAATTCTCTTATTCGGAGAAAAGTTGTTAAAGCATACGTTACATTGTGTTGTAGAAAATTATATCGTTTTATTCTACACCATGCGATTCTACGTCTCGAGATATCGTATAATAAAAATCATATAAAATAAAGATGTAAAAAAATATTTTAAATATTCTTTATTCAAAAAGGATCCTTTACAATTAATATACAACTAAAAAAAAGATAGAAAGATTGAAGTTAGGAGCAAAGTGAAGAATTGATTATAAAGGATTTTATTTAAAATGTAAAATGTTTAAAATATCTTTCTGACAAGTTCTTTATTTTATGACTTTCGTCTCAGAATTTATAGCCTGCACTATATATTACATCAATGGAGCAATAATTAATCGTATTATAGCGCGAAGCGAAATTAATACTCATCTGTAAAGGCATGCAAAGAAATTTTATTCTCTTTCGTTATCGACATAAAATAATTTTAATTTTTTAAATTTTTTTTGCGGAATGTTCCAAGGAATGCTACTTTCTCGACAAAATTGTTACACGCGCAATTAAAAAAAAAAACAATTTTCTACATCAAGAATTATTTATATGCTCCGTTCTATGTTCGATACAATATTATTTCTAGTAATTTCATATATCTTAGAAGCGTTCTTCGCGTGTTTTCTGTTATATTGGGATATTTTTTTATATTTCAAATTTTTTTCTTTTCTCTTTTTGCGAGTTAACTTCGATCAATAGCGAGATAGCCGGAGTCGGGCAAAATTTTAGTATCCATCTTGCGCTCGGTACTTTTTCTCCAGGCTGTGTAAGAGATATAATGTCGTAGTATCGCTTTCGTGCTTGTAGTCTCGTTGTAGGGAATTATCGATCAACGTCAAATTGTACTCTTGCGTATCATGATTCATTCGGGGCGAAGTGCGGGCGAGAGAAGCTAGATTTCGAAATTGCGTGAGGGTTGAAGGAGCGGATCGTATCGACAAAGGAGGCCATCAATGCAAATGAAGATATTACCACCCGTAACCGTTCTCCACCTGCCAGTATTCGATCTCTATACCCTCTTTCTGAAGTAGTCCCGCCTAAGCTTCGGCATCTTCGAGATAGCCGCGCCAAGTTTCTACTTTATGAAGGGCAACAATTTATATTCGCGCGTAAATGCAATTTGAGTACACGTAAATCATTGAAAAAGATGCTTTTAGTATCTTGTAGGAAAAAAACACGATTGCGGAACTGAAAAAATTTGATTGTGGCGTAAGTTACCGACAGGGAAGCAAAGACATTTTTTTAATTTCTTTCTTTTTAAAATTTAATTATAATATCTTAGTTGTGTGTTCACTTGTTTCTATTGTACTCTTATATATATTATAATTTGAGTTACACAGAGTATTTTAAAAAATTGAATTTTACGTATATTTATTAAAATATACTTTCGAAAACACTTTAGGTAAATGATAGGAATTAAATAATTTATTTTTAAAAGTATAAAAAAACAATTAACAAATTTACCTAAGAAACGTTGCAAAATATTTGCGACAATGTGCAAAAAATTGCCGTTGTATACAATCCTATAAATCCGAACTTATAAAAACTCTTTGTAGCCAGAATTTACAAAGAAACATAGTACATATTATTAAAAATTTTTAATATCACTCTTTTTGATTAATTTTAATAATTTTTTTATAAAGTGGGCCAATATCCTCGGTACAGGCATTACACAGTGTCGAACGCACAGTGTCGAACGGAGAAACATCCAAAAATAAATCACGGACTGCTAACACCTTAATATCGCTCAAGTAACTCTCCCTCGGCTTCAATAAACATGCTAAGTATCAAGGATTGGTGAACACGTGTGTTCTATGTTACGATAATTGATCACGCAACGTAGTTGCCGCGCCATTCTAAGGCCGTCGTTCTTTAATTTTCAGATATATCTATGTAAATGCTATGCAAAGTATATACACAATCCGGAATAAACATGTTGAATCTATTCGCTTTTATCTAATTAAAATTAACTTCAATTTTATTTAAATTTATTCAATTAAGAATTAGGAAAACATCTCTGTTGGTATTAGAAAGGCAGATTTCATTTCAATGGGAGACCGTTATTAGAAATGATGCAATAATCATATGTATTCGGAAAGTTAGGCAATCTATATTAAAATGATAAGTGATAAAGTTTCTAAAGTTTTAACGAAATATTTGTTTCATCTTAATGTCAAATGGAAATTTGTTTCATGTAAAAATATGGAAGTAAATTACAAAATTTATATCTTTGCTACGAAACATATCTAGCTGTTCAATTAACGATGCATTGCTTGTACGAATTTTAAACAGTCAATAAATTAAAACTTACAAGTTGAAAAATACCTTAGAAAATACTTGTCTTCTCTATCAAATCGTTGATCATCAAAGTCTATTTAACGGTTCACTTTTGGTATACTTAAATCACTCTGGTACACTCCGATACAAGAACAGAGTTATCAAATTCGTCTGGATAAAAGCGGCTTAACGCGTCAGCGTGAAGCTACGCGATGCTGAATGTGCGAAACTCCTCTAATTAGCGATTTGCTGACAAGAAACTACGCGCGCGAATTAAGTTACGATGGTAACGTTACTGTCGACGGTCCGGAGGTGAGTGAGCAACAGAAGATATTTTGCATTCGTGTAATAACGGTGACCCTCGCGGACAGTCCTTAGGGCTCCCAGGCCGAGTCCAAGGGAGACCTACCCTTTTTTGCACTGTTGCACCATAAAGCTACACGCAGGGACAGGGTAGAACGCGGCTCCAAACGACCCGTTTTTCATCCTCGAATTTATAACGGTGTTGTTCCCATTCTGCGCCACCTTCCGCCATCTTCTCGCGTCTCTCTCTCTCTCTCTCTCTCTCTCTCTCGCGTTCAGAGTTATTGATGATAGGAGAAAATTGCTCAAATTTGTGCCTTTTTTTCGCAAAAAAATCTCGACAAGAAATTGCATAAAAAAAAATAATGGATATTGTTTTTAGTATTTATTTGAAACTTTTAGTCTTTTAAGTAACTCACAATATTATAAATTATTTAATCAAACTAACTTACATAATATTACTAAATATGTATGAATACCGATGCTGCTTAAAATGTATTTTTATTCCGATTAAAAAACTATTTTTTTGCGCTTGTGCATGTTAAAATGTCTTATGGTTGTGAATAATGAAAAAAAAAAGATTAATGCGACATCATGTTATATCTTTTATGCCTATTTGACTATTTTGAATCACAAAAACATAGAAATAGAAAGAAGAAATGTGGGAAACATATTAGATGATGCTTTTCGTGAAATTTTAGAAGAAGAATTGTAGCCACGTCACAAAAAATTGAATGAAAAAATTCAGGCAACCAGGTATACTGAATATGTGGCAAAAACTATCATGGTCTTTCGAAATCTTAAACATTTCATGTGAGACTTTCAGAATTTAATGTATAGCAGCTATATACTATATTTGAAAAATTTAATATATATGTTATATAAATATTAATCATACAATGAAATTAAAAACATGTAATGAAAAACATCTAATTTTTAACGCATGATTCAGATAACCGAAAAATATGCCTTAAATAAAGACTTGGAAATATTTTTTCGTAGCGTTATTTTAAGTATTTTTAGGAAGTAATTGCATTTTAATATATGTTAGGAAGAAGCTAAAAGTCTCATTCATTTTTTTTTATTTACTACTTTGTTGAAGATTAGAATGAAAAAGAGATAAAGTTCTCATGGGAATATCTTTTTAATTTCTGAGCGGCTATTTTTATAATCGCAGCAAATGCAAATCTAAAAAATAATATTCTCGAAAATGGAAATACTACGGGGTAGTATGATCTTCGTGTGTGGCCGGTCTCTCTTTCTTTTTCGATAAAGTAGATGCACGGTTGGCAATGTCGGTGTGGATTAACATACTCGGTTTCCAGTTCGGTGTTCGGCATAAGCCCCCG
The DNA here is from genome assembly GCA_011638315.1 of Tetramorium parvispinum. Lineage (NCBI taxonomy): Eukaryota > Metazoa > Arthropoda > Insecta > Hymenoptera > Formicidae > Tetramorium > Tetramorium parvispinum. The sequence continues at coordinate 10,092 of VBVR01000311.1, read as the reverse complement.
GGATGCCTGTATTGGGCATCGTTCATTAAAGTAATGGGCATGATCTTCGTAACTTTAATGGTAGCTCCACCCTCCCTTCTTCGTTTACGATGTTCCACGTGAAGAGTGGACGGCGCGCCTCTCTCAAAAATCTCCCGGATCATATACGAATTAATTGAAGATACGTTCAATATATTCCGGCGGTTCGTTACCACCGGTCGAGATATTTCTGGCAATGAATTTACAAATGAAGAACAAGCTTCACAATCATTACGGCTCACTATGTGAGTTTTATCAAATTTGGAGTCTTAAGTACCTCGCGACTTCTATGATTTTTTTATTTACTCGCCGGAGTGATACACTTATTCTCCCCGAGAATCCGAGACATTTTATATTTCCTTTATCTACAGAACAAATATGATTCCAGCACACCGCCCTTCTGGCAGTCGACCGCGTCCGTGTCGAACAGCATTCCACGCGGGGAATCTAATCCAACTTGTGTCGAACGTCGTCTAGCGTGCTACAGTGTTGCTTTTCATCGGCGGTCGCCGACATTAATATCGCAGTTCCGACTCGCGAGCGTATTTCACGATTTTATCGTCATTAATTTATGTGATTTTTCTCTTTTTACCTCGCGCGCGATTTTCCTCCCGGAATTGTGATGTGTCACGCCCCCGCGTTTAGCCGCGACGAAGGATGGAGATGAAGGAGAACGGGAGGGTAACCGATGAACGGGAGAAAGCGAGAAAGACAAAGGAAAAAAGAAAACTAGTAATGTATTTTAAGCGATCGATGTAAACTTGTAGTACGAACTGCTCTTTATAGCCGCACCAGCCGACCCTGCTTGATGGTGCTGCCGGAATGTTTGGAGTTTAGAGCATAATCGTTGCCTCATAAAAGTGCATGATGCGTTTTTAAAGGGTGCTTCTGTGGAGCAATAAACAGGGGAACGTACCACGCTCTACGTGGTAATCTCCGATCTCCGTTACTAGCCCGACAATCACGCTCTACAACAAGATGGCCTAAGCGGTTAGACGGTTATCTCTTACTTGCGATTCATTTTTAATTTATCATGTTAATTAGGAATCTAATAATGCTAGAAGAAACTTGCTAGCTGAATATGCGCCCGATATTTTTGCCTAAACAGCTCGTCTCTCACTCAGCTCAAGTCTCAAGACTCTTGAAGATATGCTTGAAGATATTTTTAGCATGTTCTTGGAATATATCAGATGAATTAGCGATATTTAGTAACAGCATTTTAACGGCGAATTATCGAACTTAAGGCAATATGCGTAAACTTAAACTGTTCGAATAGAGCAAAATTATGTTTCAAAAGTATAGTTATTTATGTAAAAAAATTGCAATTTATTATCAAAAGAATGTTATACTTTTATTATATATTATAATTACAAGATTATCTTTTATAGGTGTTTATTCAAGAATTATTGTTGAAATATTAATTACTTAATGATACTAATTTTGGTTATAAAATTAACATAAAATAAAATATAAAATGAAATTAACATATATTTAGAATTATTGAAAATAACATGAGTAACAAAGAAACTGTTTAATTTCAATATAAGTCAATTATAATTTAGTTAAAAAAGTATGATATCTTTTACTTTGTCTTCGAATTGTTTATTATGTCGCGTTGTGTCAAATCTTATTCGGTCACAATGTAATGCCAGGGCGTGGTCTCTTTGTCTTTTCCAACCCTCGTGGTGCACCCCACCCAACTCCAGGCGCGGAAAGTACACGACATTGCGCTTTCTAAATTCATATTCAACGATAAGTATTCCGTGACTCTTGAGATAAGTGATTGGTCGGCGACTGCTGCTCGAATGACTCTAACACAAAAGGAAGACCAGTGGAAGCGGTGGTGAGTTGCGTGCTGTCGCATTGCGCGTCGCTATTTTCGAATATTTGTATGCGAAAGAGGGTACGGGAAAGGGAAGGGTAGATAAAAGGGAGGAGAAAGAAGCGAGTGAGATGGCGATCTCACAATGCGACGTTTTACGAGTTATTCCATTTCAAGAGAGAAGTGTAATTTGTCCCGGACTTTGCGCGAGCTGTCCAACTTGAACGATTATGGCAAAACATCGGTTAAAGAAATTTCAAACCAGGCCATCGAGAAATTTCTTATTTGCAATTCTAACCGCGAGGCTAAATCGACATGAAAATCGGTCGGTATTATTTCCGCTATTGGTATGCTCGAGAGTAGAAATGTATATTTTATGTTAATTTTGGATAAAAAATATTTAATTTTTTCCTACTTTGACAATTTGCAAGTTTAAAATAAAATCACCTACAATATTATAGATATACTTTTATATTAAATTAGTCCAATGATCTTACAAATTTATAATATTCTATAAATAATATTAACTTTGTTATAATTTAATAGCAATTTATATTCAAATGTATAAGTTAAGATTGTTCTGATATGTGTAATTCTATTATCACTAATTAAGAGTTAAACTAATATTTATGTAAGCAATTGGTTTATTTATTAAATGTTTAATTAATATTAAATATTACATAATCGTTAATACTTAATAATAACTAAATCGTGTTTTATAGATACAATGTAAATTTAAAATTAATCTTGAGAAAATAATGACAAATACGAGGCCGATTATTTTTCCTTTAACATAGGATACTATGACAGCTTAGGCATAATAAAAAACCTCGGTTAAGCATCAAATTTCCAGTTATAATTGTGGCTGAATAATTTCTGCCTTAAGCCTAGAAAGTCATTTGTCTGAACAAGGAAGACTTTGTAGAGCATTAAATGCCTTAAAGGCGGGCGAACCGCTTTCGTTTTGGTCGAGTGCGCTTAGGGAAATAGCGCACCCTTATTGGAGTTTACTCCACCCTCATGTCTAGAACCCCACCCTATACCTTTACGTGGTGCTAAATTTCACTCTGGATTTCTCAGTTTTTCTTTCTACAAATTAATAATAAAATTGTGTTATCTCAGCAAAGAATCTTATTTTAATATTAACGTTACTGATATGAATAATGTAAACACGCAGCTTTAACTAAATTCTTTTGTCAAAAATTATTTTTTTTTCATTTTCATTTAAATCCAATATTTTGCACTTTACATCGAATATCTTCATTGATGCATAAAATATTGTTGATTATATCCAGCATATTATCGTTAGAGACGTCAGGTAACTTCTTCTCTCTTCTTTCATTCGTTATAAGTAGTATATACATCTGATTTGTCTTTTAGACAAACAGAAATTTTATTTTCTCTTTCAAGAATATGTGAAAATATTATATGTCGTTTAAGGAAACTGACAGCACGAGCGGCGGACGTAAGTCATGTAAGGTGATTAGTCTTCATTACGAACGTCGCAAATAAAATATCGATACCTCTGACAAAATAATATACTGTCTGTCTGCATTCTTGACTATTTTCCATGCGGTGGAAAATTAATTTGACAGTTGCACGCGCATAGTTCTGAAATTCATGTCACGGCGCTATAAACGCAAAGCCTTACAGGTTGTCTACGTATAGCTTCCCCCTTCTGTCATGTATTGTAAGATACGACGTTGCTTTTCAGTGGTTACCGTTCCTGTCGTATGATACAGGTTCGATTTGCACGCGAGGTAAAGTGAAACACACCCGGATGCACGATATCGTTTCGGATTGCTCTCCGCAGATATTTTATTGCGGATTTCAGAGCAGAGTACTACACCAATATATATAAATAAAATATTATTTGGTTTTGACGTGTTTTTAATATTCAAGGAATATCGCAGACGACATACGTTACGGGAAAATTGTAGGTTGAAGGATTTTTAATTTTTAAAGATGCATAATATGTAGATAATTAACAACAAAAATATTTCTGCATGCGAATATAATACTTTATTAAAATGGGATTATTTCCTACAAAGAAAGTAGAGGATAGGAGATTTTGATATTGAGAAAAATAGAAAACCCTGCTCATGTTACTTCAAATCATAACACTCCATTTATTTTAATTCCTGCATGTCGCAAGCTATTCGTTTAATCGTGCTTACACACGTGAATTCGCGCCTCGTTAAAGTGTGCGATATAAACTTAATGTGTCGAACTCGACAACGACGTCACAAATCTGTCTTTGCACGTCATAAAAATTCAAATGTTTTATTATTGAATTATGTTATTTCGACAACTTTAAAACTTTATTAAATTTAATGAAATTATTTTAAAATATTTTTTGGAAGGGAATAATGGTTTATATTTTTATATAAAACTTTATTGATATTCAATCGTCCATCTTGAATTTCCCTCTGATTAACTCTTCAATTCTAGCCAAATGAGCTGCTAATGGATTGAAGAACGCAGGTAGTAGCCGGTAGAATCGATCGTCGCGTCGGTAATAAAGCGCACCAAGTAGCTCTCGTAAGTCACTGAAGGTTACCGGTAGGGTTATATGATTTTCCGATAGTAATTCTATTTTCACGAGAAAGAGAAACATTGTATCAAAATATATGCATATGTAATGTATTGCATAATACTGTACACTTTTACAAAGCGAGTAAACGCAGAAAAATTCTCGTTACATTAATTTAACAAGACAAAGTTACGATGAAGTTTCATATCTTTAAACTCTTCTTCAAGCAATGAAGATTAATCGTCTTACATTCTCGAAGAATATTCGATTCATAACTCTGATTTACTGATTTTACCGTACATCATTTATTATAGTCTATCTGAAAAGCGACCTAAACGTCTTATGTATAATGAGTATATCTTTTTTTTATCGATTTCATCGTGAAAATGGCGCAATCGCCGCGGGGCAACGAAATCTTCATTCCATTCACGGCGCAATTTCCTCTCTCCTGCTTCAATCCATCGTGGAATTCTGTCGATGTCGCGCATGCGCCTCGATATCACAGAGCACGGCGGCATGGAGACGGGAAGGGAAACGAGTTCGAATTGAGGGGAGGGCCATCCTCGTCGTCGCCACCACCGCCATGACGGCTCAATTTATTTTCAAGCTTAGCCGAGACTCGAACCAACGAGTCGGTCGTTACCGTTAGCGGAATGGACCCTGAACTAACCATCCCATATACTCTACTATTTCAATAACCGCCATGCAGATGCCGCTGCGATAATCATTGGATCTCAATGATCTTGTAATGATTCTACGCGCGCAGAATGCATATTGCATCAAATCAAGGTGATTGATAACCCGGACAAACAATGGCAACACAAATAATGATGTACTACAAAGTTACATTGCATCGCATTGAGAATAGAAGTCTGTAAACGAAAGAAGAAAAAAGAAGATGATAATTATTCATATTACATACAATGAATAGAATAAAGAATTAAATATTAGAAATACAGTCTCAATATACGGAAAAACTTTAATATAGACTTCTTGCTTCTTCCTTGGGGACAATGAAGATATTGAAGATAATACTCATAATGAAGCATTTTATTTTATTATTATAATTGTAGCTTATGTATATAAAGGATTCCTTGTCGATTAATTAACTTAGCACAAAAATATATCTTAAACGAACGAGCAATAAAGATAAATTAATTTTCCTTTTTTATTATAAATAATCGTCATTAAATATAATAGATAGAAATAAAAATAAATTTTCCTCATACATTATTAACTCAAATGTAATTATTTTTCTTAGAAGATAAAACGTGTTTCGATCTTGTTTCGTGTTAGGTGTCTAAGGAATAAATTTTTATTGACTAGTAAGTGTTTTTCTCTAATTATATATACATTAATAGAATTGCTATACAATACCGTTTTAGGAGGTCGTTCAGCTATAAGCTTGCAGACCAAAAGCGACCACCTGTTGGGTACAAAACATTAACGCATTTAGCACCTTCCCTCATAAAGGATAACTACCGTTGAAACATCCGTCATTATCCATTTGCAGTGACTATTTGACAGTTTGGGTCGTTAGCATCAATCATCAGTGTTTGCACTTTTCATTTCGCTATTGAGAAAGAAAAATTGACTACAGAAAAATCCTTAAAATGGAGAAATCATTTTAACCTTTTTTTTCTTTTGAAGTTATACAATTTTTATTTGTAAATATATACATGTATATATACATAAATATATACAATATATATAAATTTTTATTGTATATATATCTTGAAAGGAAGAGAAAATATTTTAAACATTTTATTATTTACGAGCAACCTATATACATATTTAACATCTTCTCATAACTGATAATGCAAGACTCATTTATTCTTCCGCTTCGAGAATATCAGTATAACTGACAATGAGTTGAAGATATAGGCAAGAATCTTGTTTCTGAGGTCCAAGCTGAATATCAGCTCCGCTATTACATCTGGACCGTCTCTGTACAACTACGTAATATACCATCTTTAACGTCTTAAAGGGAAAAATGGCGAATGAAGCTTTGAGGCAGAGCGTATCTAAGATACAGCCGGTGGTACGGTACGATAGGATACCTAAGCCGCATACACGTCCGGATACCACAAGTTATTTGTTTGGCATCAGCCTCGCGGATTTTATTCTTTCAGCCAAGACATTACTCTAAATCATGTTTGCACCCGTATCCCCCCCTCTCATCATGGCGAATCACGAGAGTGCATTGAGAAGCCACGGAGGAAGGGACAGCTAGGAGCAGCATCGAGGTAGAACGGGCCAGAAAGAGTTCGTAGAGGTAGGAGCGTATCATAGTCGCACGACAGAGGAAAAGGGAAGATGACGGAGGGAAGACTCGGGCTCGGCAAGATGTAGCCTTTTCATTCTCGTAAAGAGCCACAACGAAAAAGAAAGAAGGTGGGGAACGAGGAAGGAATACCGAGGAAGGAGATCCGTGAAATGATACCTCCCTTCGCCTCAACTCCATCTGCTGCCATCCGTACGAAACGAGTCGCCAAAGAATCTACCACCACCCGTCCGTGAGGACGACAGGAAGAGACGACGACTTCGTAGCTAAAATGTATTTCACGGATGACATCGACGGTGGCATCGAACTCGATTGGTGCCTTCGGTGGAAGAGGGAGATATTAGGATGGAACGATGGAATGGCCGTAGGACGGGTTGATGGGTATGGAGGGGGAAAAAAAGAGGAATCATTTGCATCATTTTGAAACCGAGACTGTGTCCGTATGCATTTATTATTTTTTTTTGTCTAAGACTATTTTATTGTCCATTTTCTTTCTTTCAATTGCTTCTATGTTCTTTTTAATCCGACGAGCGCATGCAAATAGATCAATTTAATTGTAAATGATATAATTTATCAGGAAGATAATTTTTAGTGATAGTTAAGTATAAATAGGAGGTGAAGTGTTTCCTAAAATACTTTGTTATTAGTATAGATAATCTAAATCCTGCCATCAGAGTTCTGGTATATTATTTCGTTATTGCTATATGATGTAACTTCATTTAAATAATATATTTCTAATTTTAAAAGTTTTGTTTAGAAATTAATTTTATTCGTAAACAGAGTGAGTTGCCTTTGGGAGATTGTAAATCATTAGAAGAACGCGTATAGAAACGATGAGTTAGCACCTGAAAGCGAATTAGAGAGTAAATCGAATTACATCGAAAATATTTACCAATTGTGATCTTATATTTATATATTCTATTTGATATAGGAAACATTTTCAAAAGGCAAGGATTTAAGGATTTCATTAAGAATCTTTGCTGAGTAATAAATCTATCCTTCGTAAAGAAAAATGAGAAGAATATTAACAGAGTAATAAAAATTAATAAGCACGTTAAAATGATGATATTATTACAAATAATTAAATATTTTTTAAATAAAAATTTAATATTGCGTTTTTAATATAAAGATAATATATTAGATTTAGATAATTATATTTTTATTGAACTTACGAATTCATAAATATAACAGCATCTTATTTTTAAAAACTGTCGGATTACAATAAGATATTTGTCAAAAATAAACAGAAAAACTTTACGGTAAGTAGTATTGTTGTGTAAAGAAGTGCTTCACTGGGTAATTTAAGAAAATTACGATCGTAAGTTCTTAATGGCGTGTTTAGGAATCAATTTTTGATATTTAAAAGGCAATCAACATCGCGGAATTGGAATTTAAGGAAAGTAGCCACTGGAAGAAATCCATTCCTAGCAATTTGCAAGGCATTACTTTTACGGCACACGAACAAAACGTTCTTTCCGTGATAAGTGTTGGACGGACCGTCCAACGTTAAGCTAGGTGAGACAAGAGAAGGGGTAGGTTTGCGGTTGGGTGGTTTGTTGGTGGAGTTATATACTGCCTCGTAAAACACGATCATTGCTTTATTACGTGCTCCCTGACGTATACCAGCTAATTGTTAGGTGCGAACACATTTATAGGCAAGTCATTCGCCTATTCTTTCAGTCTCCTCTTTTATTGCCGTGGAAGGAAAACGCTGACTATAATCCTACTTTGATAATGATACATCTTGTTTGTACTCTACTTTATTAATTTTCTTTTTTAGCAATGTCTTCTATTTATACATATATATTTTTACTTTTTATGTACATATATCTTTAACATTCTTTCCCGTGAAATCTTTTTTCATAGTTTATAATAAAAACTATATTTCAACTAAATAATAGTTTTAATTAAATAGAAACGTAGTTTTAACTTTTCTTATTGAACTAAAAATAAAATTAATTAAATCCTTAAATTTATGTATAATGAAATTTTTTGGAATTAAATTTACTGAATTACGTCTGATTTCGTCAGCCATAATTATACATACATGTAAAAGTATCAAATGAGAAATGTTAATGAGATACACGTATCTTTATGTAGTCAGCTATAATTCCTGGCTTCATACATTTCTAATAGAACAACTTTGTATGTATATCACTATACAGGTTTATTATTTTTTCCAATTGGCATAAAAACATGAATGAATTATACATATAGCATATGAATGACAACTATTTTTATAAATAAATAAACGATACAAATTTAAAATATAACAAAAAGAAATTGTTTAAAATATTATCTTTCTGATACATTAATTCTTTAATATTATATATATATATATATCAATCTACATTCCTTATAGAAAAGTATTATTGTGCAATAATAAATTGGCCGGTAATAAATCACTATTATTTAATAATTTTATTATTGTGTAAGTAATTAAATTACTAAGCAATAATTAACTACAGGCCAATTTATTACTGCACAGTAATACTTTTCTGTTAGGTATTGCAAACATAGCAAATTACATAAAATTATTGTCTAACATCAAATACTTGTATCGCTTAATATAATCACTATACATATTTACTTGCATAAATTTAAATATTAAATGTGATATAAATATTAGGTAGATAAGTTTTATCCGTATATAATAATGAGCAAAATTAATAAAATTAATTTTACTCGGTAATTCTACATTGAAAATCTGACGGATAATGTTAAAGTACTATTTTTTTATAAATAATATTACATAATTAACGTTTGTATATTTTTAGTCATTAAACACTATCTATCTGTATATTTTTATTTTTCTTTAAATATTCCTATCTTTGAAAAGAAATGAAATTATCCTCTATGCAGGAGGGCTTCCTTTTCTTCTTCTTTATCCAATTATTTTCTTTATTGTCACTGAAAAAATATCATAATTACATATAAAAAAGAACTACTGATATGATTCTTAATTTGTTAATTAAGGCTTCATCTTTGTAGAGCAATGAAATGGAATGACAGAATGCGATTCACAGTTGGCAATATGACTAGAAACCTATAAAAAAATCAATATAAACGTAATATATTAATATTAAATTATTGCAAAGTCAAATAATATGTAATAATAACAGTATTTGATAAATAAAATAGCATTAAATATATATCGATGGTACACTCAGAGCAACAGATATATTTTTTACATAGATAATAATCATGCATTATTGATTAAATACAACTCAGTAGTTGTTAAACATGTCGCGTATGATTTTTTTTTTCTTTATATTTTCTCAATTAGGATTCAGAAATATACGTCAACACATTTCATGTATCTATAAAAACTTAAGATAAATATCTTTAATATAGGGGAGAGTTGCCAAATGCGTACACTTAAGCTATTTTTGGTTATATTTTACATTTGGTATCTTTTGGAATGCAAATAAACGT
>VBVR01000310.1:0-57481 GCA_011638315.1 Tetramorium parvispinum | reverse complement strand
GAGGAGGGGCGGGAGGAGGGCAGTATATGCGATCAAGAGGAACAAGAAGAAGAGGAAGCGGTCGAAAAAGAGAGATCATCGTACGAGTTTCGTGGTGGACCAGGCGCGCGAGATGAGAATCGCGCGTCTAGGCTCCGTGGAAGGCCAAGCTGGGCCCAAACCGGGTGAGAGAAGTTGGCCGGCTCGTCTTCGTCCCTCTCTCGCTCTCTCTCTCTCTCTCCCTCTGTTCGTCTTCTTTACTTTCCTTCTCGCCGCTTCCACCGTGTCTTCCTCCCACTCTCTCGCGGGGCGGTCATCGCATTTTTATTTTGTCTGTGCTGCGCCGCGTTGCGCTGCTCTCTCTCCGTCTTTCTCCGTCTCTCTCTCTCTCTCTCTTTTTCTCTCTCTTTCTTTCCCTCGCTCCCTCCTCTTTCTCTCTCTCTCTTCTTCGTAGGGCGAAAATGGTTCATGGCCGTTCCCGAACGCCGATTTCGCCGCGGATCCTGGCGCGGAGAATCGACCTCTCCCCTTTATCCTGCGCCTCCTCTCCCGGTCCTGCCACTTTATTCGCCACGCTTCTTCGCTCCGGCCGCCTCGCAGTCGCGCCGCGGTTTTTCTTCGCGGTATTCCTTTCTTTATGCACGCGATTGCATCGTTCACCTTTTTAACGCGCCGTAATGGAATTTCTGTTTTCTACGGGCTAGATTATACCACCACCTTCACTCGAGGCGTTTTTTCGTATACCTCCGTCGAAGTTTCGTTACTTTATAACGGCCGGTAGAACAGCGTTTGCCCCGAACAATGCGGCAGCCGTTTATCACGCGAGTCGTAAATCAATTTTTGAAATATAATAAACAAGTAATGAGATGCGGGTGTGCAAATCCATGCGATACTTTAGCGAGACTCTCAAAACACGATCGCTTTAAAATAAATGACTCGTATAAATTATCGGCGGAGATCAATACGACTTATAATGATTTCAAGATGAATGACTCGTATAAGTTATCGGTGAATATCATTGTCTTTCGCAGCATTCTTTCGCGGCATCTATATGTAAATTACTCTGTCGATCTATTTCTCCGTGAGATAATATTCTTTCTTTTACTAAAAAAAAACCGTTTTAATCTTACTATTGCCCTTTTCTTTTTCACCTTTCCTCATGTTTTATTAACATTTAGATTTTAATTCCGGAATTCAGAGATCTATTTCATCTTGTAAAAATGTTAGAGTTAACATTAATAATTAACGCTTTCCTTCCTCCATGTATTTCTTTAAGTTTTCTAAGGAACGCATTTTCTGCGATTACGGCATAATTGACCTAAAGAAGAACTCATTAACTGCGATTATCGCTTAATTAAACCCCACATCCGATCAGCCAGGATGACGATCGATATTTCGTCCGTAAATAACTATCCTTTGCGTATCGCCAAGGGAGAGTCAAGAAAGGCGGAGGGATAGCGTGAAACAACGCGAGAGCGTGTAAGTTCTAATCGCAAAGAGTCCTTTCCCTTGGATCAAATTACCATAAATAATGATCCCTTTGCAATATTTATAGTAGCACGTACCCTACGGCCTTAAGGCCGTCTCTCCCTGCCATTCTTCTCCCTCGCCCCTATCATTTCTTCGACTTTCTCTTCTCATTTTTACCACCCTGCCGCGTGTGTCCTGCTCCTTTCACCGGCTCGCTCGATCGCGTCAAGTTTTCCGCCGCTTTTCTTTTCTATTTCTCGCCCGCCTTCGGCCGTTCGTCTGCCTCTCCCTATTCTCGGCATCGATTAACGTGTTTACCCGGTCGGTCGGGGGTGTAAAAACGCGCGAACGGCCGCGCCGACCGCAATCGACGTTCGCGGAAGATCGCGGAATCGGAAAACAAAGGGGACTTTGTGCTCCGCTGATGAGACTGCGACGCCTTCTCTCTTTTCTCTCTCTCTCCCTCTCTCTCTTTCTTTCTCTTCGTCGTGTTTCTCTTCTTTTCTGTCGGATATAACGCGGAGGCGCAGGGCGAGAGACGAGGGGAGAGTGCCAGATAGGGAATTGGTATGTTGATTGTGTGTGCTGCGCTGATAGAGAAAAAAAGCTAGAGGAGAGATAAAAGAAGGGGAAAGAAGAGATTTCGCTTGTTGCGTGTTCTGAAGTCGGATTCCGCTAAAGTCGTAATGCCGGAATAAGAATGACTTCGTCGGGGCCATTCGTTAATTAATTTAACAATAGTCTTCCTTGAACTCACATAATTGTGCAATTCGACTGCCGCACTTTTCGTACGTTAAGTCTATATGAATGCTATAAATGGTCTCGGCGCTCTTTTGAGTCTTCGAGTTTTTTCTTAATTGAATATTATTATCTCGGAAATAAATTATGTACATTGTCGTTGGTAAATGCATTTTATTTGAATCCGTGAGCACGTCGACAGAGTTCGAAATTAAGATACCAAGTTCATCCCTTAAGTGGATTTCTCACTTGAGAAGATAAAGCTTCTTTTAGCTTGGATAGATCGATTAATTTTTGCCGACTTTTTTAAACATATGACAATCTTTCCGTAACTCAAAAAATAATATTTTTAACGTTATATTGAAAATATAATTTACTTAAGAGCAAAATTAATATTAATTATTTATCATAACAATATTGCCATCATCTTTAAACAAAACTGTGAATATTTACATTGTCATTAATATTTCAATTTTAGATTTTTATTATTCAATTTTAGATTAGAATTTTAGATTTGCATTAAGATCTAATTAATTGTATAACCAGTTTATTCGTGCGGTTACTTTTACAGGTTCGGTGAATACTTCTAAATAGATCGCGTCTGAAAGCAGAATAAATTAGTAATTTCAATGAGATAGTCATACATAAATTAGGTATACGAGTGTTTTTCTGCTACAAATGAATTTCATTAACGGATGATGAAATAATGAAGAAAACGACACTTCAAAAATGTTTATCGCGCTGAGAGATCTAGCAGGGCAATCAGAGGGGAGAGAAGGGAAGAGTAAATATCTCGAGGAGAGATAAAAGAAGTAGTAGATACATCCTTGATGAGTGATCGTTATCATGATGAAAATGCAGTCTCGAATCGATCCATGGCAGTCGATTCCTCTTGGCTCCTTTTATTAGACTGCCAATTTCGTAGCGTCTTCCACGGAATTCTCTTTTCTTCTTCTCCTCGTCTTCCCTTTTTTTTTTATTCTCCCCGATACGAAATCTCGCTGACTCGACCGCCGACAAAAATTCCTCCTCTAATCTCGAAGTGCCTTTTCGACGCTTATCTCAGAACGACGTGACGTCACGACGGCGCACATGTTAACTCGTAAGAAGAATAATTCGATTATGCCAACGTCGGCCCGTCGGATTTCACAGTGGCTCTCTTGTTATCCGATTTTTTTCAACACTCGCGGCTTTTTCTTCTCACTTTGTTTCCGGCGTCGACGCCTCTTCTCACGTGCCACATAAATCTTCGCTCGACCACGTAAATGCGACGGAAATATATCTTCAATTAAATCCACCGTACAATCACTTGAAATTAATTTTGCACTCGGACTTTTATTTTCAGTCTCAGGAATTTCAATTTCTACGTTATTATACAAATGAAATTTGTATCGTAAACGCGAAGAATATAAGATTCGCCTGACAAATCTGACAGAACAAAAGTTATCTTATGCGCAATCGTCGGTGAAATAAGACTTTTTCTTCCGCTTCCGCCGTGAGCTGGTTAGCAGACGTGTTTCCGTTTCGGATTTTCGTTTCATTTATTTCAATGCGATCGATCTGTTCGGAAGCATTTCTACAATTCCACCGGTATATATTCTCACGATCGAGGGACCGAGCAGAGAAGGGAGAATTTCAATTTCCCCGTCACTAACCTCGCTTCCATCAATCTCCAGAACCGCGCTAGCCGAGTGGAAAACGAACCCCGATGACTTCCCGGCTGCGAATTCAATGTTTTAAACAAAATTTCAAAGGTCATGGTTACTTTATGCAATATTTTTTGAAAAGTTTCGATATAGTCGTTTATTCACGTAACTAATTACTAACTTATTACTTTCTTCTTCACTTTGATTACTAATTTCGTCTTTATAAATGCCAAAGCTTTCGAAAAAGATCTGAAATTTATCCTGAGAAATCTTACGGTATTCTTTGTTGTAAAATAATTGGTTTATCTGGTTGGATATTCGACAGTAGGTTTACATAATTGGATGAAGACGTCCGAAAGCATCGAATATTCTGTATCTTCTGGGCCCGAGCAATTTCCTTTCGTCTCGATGAATTTTCTGCTTCACAGCGGAGGCGAGTTAATGAGAATATAATCTTAGTTGTGCGTGGTCTCACTCGTTCCATACGGACGACGTTCCCGCCATTTCACGTTCCACGTCGTCCTCGTCTCTTACGTCTCGAAGCCTCTGTACGGTATCCGGTCCTTCCTTCCGGCAATTACTCTCGTCTCGACGTCGCATGGAATTATTATCGTCTGTAACTTATCGGACGAGAAGCTAGGGAGATGCTCGCTACATCTCTCGACTCCCGCTCCTCATTTTTGCGAATGCGTCGAAATAAACATCATTAATGCGCGGTACCCTGTTAACGCGTGACTTATTTTAGGACTGATTTATTTCGGATTCCGACAGGTTCGACGGCTAATGAATTTAAATTCGCGTTGAAAGCATTATATTGAAATAAAAGATATGAAAGAATTAATTATTGATCGCGTGTCTAATTTCTCTTAGATCATTTTCTAGATGCAAAACCGCTAGAAGCAAAATTAATTTTCACAATTGATATAAGATAAATGTGAAATAAAAATAATACCTCTCTTTTTTTATGTAAATATTTTCTTTCATATAATAATTGGATTGTATTAATTATTGCAAAAAGGAAAGTTGCATTTTGATAAGCAAATATATTTGGAGTTGTGTTCTGTTATGTATAAATTCCAATATATGTATAGCTTCAATATACATATATTTATAAAAAAATTAATCCTTTTCATTAATCGAGCATAAAGTTCTCGTGGAATAAATGCTCGTCGTGGAATAATATCTATTTCTCCTTTCGACATCAGTCAAATTTCAATGCCCCTCAATTGGCATGCAATTCGAAAGACGCTTATTAAAGCGTGCATTACGAGCACAATGGCCCGGCACCGACCGCACAGGAAGGCTTCTATCACCGCTGATTTAGGTTCATTAGGATTTTTATTAATAATTTCGCTAATTGCTGGGTTTGCCGAATTAATTGGGCGCGTCTGGAAATCGCGTGCGTCTCGTGCCAAATGCGTCTGAAAGGACCGATACACCATGAAAAATAAAAATGCACGAATCCCGAAATAAATGTCGGGCATAGCAAGTAATCAATAATAAACATCGATGTGTGCGAAAAATATAAAAAAGAAATGGACATTTCTATGTACGTATATATCGAGATGTAAAATTATGCGAATTATCAGAAACGAGAGGGAGTTTCCAAAATGAGTAAACGAGAAATTAACGAGGAGAGGTTTGGTATATGACGTGCTAAATACGATCGATATTGCGAGAACCATCATCTTTGGCTAAACTTTCGGTAGCTCGTTCCGAGAAGAACGAGCGGCGGCTCGGGGAACGGCACCGGCGTGTAATTCGATTTGCGAATTGTGCATCCGACGAAGGAGGTGCGAGGATAGCCCCAGATATCCTCGATGAGCCCGACGCCTCAACAAGTTGTATACATATAATCTGACCCAGATCCCAGGGTCTAAGTGAGGTTTAACACGAGGGAGAAAAGGGGAAACAGAAGGAAGAGGAACAGTGGGTGGAGACGAAGAAGGAGAAGAGGTCCGGAGGGTTCCTCAGAAGCAGACAAACAAAATATAACAGCACGAGTTACAAGGAAGGATCCCGGCAAGATGAGGGGTCTCTTTCCTTCTCCTCCTCTTTCTCCTCTTCCTCTTACTCTTTCCGTCGCTCTCTTTCACTTCCTCCACTCTCGTCCATCTCCAAGAAGGCCAGGGGGAGGGAGAATGAACCCTCTTGAAGCATGAATGGATTACGAAGAGCCGTGTTCATTCATTCGCTCCTTGGCGGCCTAGAAACCCACAAAAAGTGTATCTCTTCACCACGACCATCGCCGTAGTCTATGGTCGTGGATTTCGACCATAGCTTCACCTTCTCTCTTTCCTTCGCCTCCTTTCCCATCCCTCGCGGGATCCTCCACCTTGCGGATCATGCTCACGTGCGATACATAAATTGAGCTCCTCGGATTTATCCCTGAAAACTGATGGAAAGGAAATAAGGATTAAGCCTTCTTCAGCATATGACAATATTTGTGATTCGTTATCTGGCCCAGTGAGACTTTGACAGTAAAGGGAAATAAAGATCGATATCGTTTGCACGTTTTAACGACGAATGATGAGCGGATGATTAAGAAAATGATTTGCGAATTGATGCATACATTATTAAATTGATCAATTACGATGTTGAAGCTACGCTGTCGGATTTGCATGCACGCGAGACAAAGCCGGACGGGATATTAATTTGTTCAGAAGGCAATAGACACATTTATAACATGAACGCGGTGTGACACAGTGACATCGTGGACGACAGCATCCTCGAGGACGGAGCTGAGCGGAAGGCAGAAGCGCCGCGAGCTCGTCTGACCTTTCTCAAAGTTTCGGATCCCCCGAAGGAGGGACACGAGAGACTGCCTAATGGAGATGGAAAAAGGGAGAACGAGACGTCGGTTCGCGGAGGGTCGTCGCTTTTTGCCCGTCTGAGATGTCGCCGCCAAATGTGCGAAAGGAAGCTCCTTTCTCACTCGTGCACGCCGCTTCGCGCCTAATTGAAAGCGACAGTGACCCACTTATGCCACCTATGTTATAGATTCTTTTTGCTTACCGGGCGAGCTGATATCCGTTAAAAGATACTCATCGCTGCCGACTGCGCAGCGGCAATCGCACTAAATAATCAAATTTCCATCTTTTTAGTCTTTTATATTTTTAAGCGATCTTTAAGTTCATATAAAGTTATGAAGGAGATTAATCCGTGAATGACGACATCGAAAGAAAGATATTTAATTTGAGTGGAAATACTTCAATAGGATTATGATCTAACAATTTATTTCTCATTGGACTATTGCACAACGTGCAATCATTTCTGTTTTAGAGATTGGAAAACGATAATTCTAATTCCATTCCAAGAAATTCAAAGACTGTCGGAGAAAAAGTAATTTCATCTTCAGATATCCGATAAATAAATCAAAGGCTTAACATAACACTTACATGCCGAGAAACCAAGAGTTAAGTACCAGCTAACTGCTGCCGGTATCACTGACCCTGAAAACACAAGGGACATACTGCGAAGCAGGAAGACTTGTGCGGTACATGAACATCTCTCGTGACTCCCCGGTGAACGATGTAGATATTTCTACGTACATATCCCGCGGGGTAATTACTATCGGCTGGAGAGGACCGCACAGCCCGGCAAGAGATTTGCTGACTTATTATTTCTTAGTGATTTTCTGAATTGCACCGGGCACGAACGCGAGACGATGTCTTCGTGACGTAAACGAGATAATGGGCTCCGCTCGCGTACCCACGATGTAGACATAATGACGACGGTCTTAGAGGATTATAGTTCGACCATATAACTCTCAACTCTCAACTATCCTCCCTTTGCTGCTACACTCGCCATGCTCCACCGATCTCTCAGCAATCTCTCACCGCGACCGGGTTAATTGACAATAATAAGATACAAAACAGGAGCGGAAAAAGCTCGGCAGAGTAATAACGCGGTGAGCTCGCGCATTACGGCAATACATAAGCGTAAATCACGATGCGGATCTGAAGCGAATTAGCCAATAATATTCTGAGAACCTCTTGCTGCTAGGAATATTTCTGAAAGAAACACACTTGCTATCAAAATAAGTTAAGCGATATTTAAATTATAACGTATTAAATGCGATAGATCTTTTAAGATCTTTTAGAATACTTTTCTTCCGCTGCTAGATTGATAAACTGACAAAATGAAATAACGTTTAACACTAGAAAGTACCAGTCATTTTTTACCGTTTTCATTTTTGTTTAGATTAATATATTATTTCTTGTAGAAAAAAAATAGGATTCTGAAATTTTACAATTTTTCATCAATCATTTCCTTTATTCTAAAGTTATAAAATTTTAGAATCCTATCTTTTACATAAGAAATAGGGTATTAAAAATATTTAAAAAATACAAACGCACAGAAATTACTGCTCGGTACTAGTGTTAAAGTTATTGAAGAGGTTTTGTACAATTTTGTACAATTTATCTTAAAAAACGAGCTCTTAAGTCTTTCTCTTCATATGATAAGGTATGATCATTACCGTTACGTGCGATTGTTTAGCAGTTATGATATATCACTCTAATAATATTAGAGATACCAGAGACGTTAGAACTTATTGTATAGGCATACAAAAGAGAATTCCTTTACACAGAATCACAACGCTGCGACGTCGTTAACGTTTCAGACGGACGCTAGCGTCGATTAGGGGTGGCGATGGTGGAGGGACACACGAAGCCGGGAAAAAGATAAGTACCTGTTGGAGCAGGGCTTTTCTCCTTGGTCCGCCATTAGAGCAATTTTAACGTCTCCTCTGTTGGGGCGGCAAAAAATGCCGGTGAGTCGTTGCGCTAGACTGAAGAATGATCGGAGAGGCGCCAAACCTGGTTCGACTGCTCTCCCCCCTCTCTCTCTCTCTCTCTCTCTTTCTTTCATTCTTTGCTTTTCTCCTTGTCTTCTTCTATCTCGATCCCCCGCTGTCCTGTCATCCCTCTCTCTCTCTCTTTCACGACGACGCGCATTGTCCTTTCCGCTCCAACACTCGAAAATAATATCTCCCTCTTCGTCCCTCCAAACCTCCGAGCTCCTTTTTTTTCTTTCACGGTTCCTTTTTTCGGTGTTCAGCTCGCTCCTCCAGGACTCGTTAGATTCACTCGGGGATTATGTTTCGTGCTATTATAGCTCTCGAGGAACACCCCCGCGCATCCCTTCGCTTCCTTCTGCGTTCCTTCTGCGCCGTCGATGTTACTTCTCATCTTCGGCTATCGATTTATTGATCTTCTCTTGGAAGAATCTCCGGCGCGAGATAAGACATCTACCATGTCCGCAGCTTACTTTTATGAGGATGAAAATATTCTCTCTTAGGTGATACAATAATATTTAGTAAGTTCATAGATTACGTTTGCTGATCGTCGTCGAATACCATCGAGAGTTTGATGACTAAAAAGTTTCCTTCTTAAATATATAAAAATTAAATTAAACCTATCAAATTTACAATAATATTTATTAAAACATTTTTGTTTATTTTCCGCAAAGTGCACGATATTTCACGCTACATTTGCCAAATATGCCGTTATATTCCATCAATTTACAGCTTACTATCCTTAACATTACGTAAATGTAGACAGCTACGTCTTTTTCGAGCTCTATCTTTAAAGTAAAATTCCGGACATTTGTAGACGACACGGGTAACCGGGCAGGATACGCACACGTCGTTCGCGAGAAAAGCGTTAATACAGTATCAAAATCCGCATACCACGGGCGACTTCGAGGGGAGTACGGGCATTAATTTCGGCGACATGCAACGGCACGGAGCAAAAAGGAAATCGCGAGACGCCGCGCCGCGCGGGGATCTCCACGTGGGATCAGGTATATCCTGGCACAGGAGCTATCCGTCTCGGTCCCTCCGTTGAATGTTAGAAGATATATTATACTCCAAGAGGGTGGTAACACTTGTTTGATTCAATTCCAGGAACACGCTCGAAGGCGGCCGCTCAATTTTTCTTCCGCCGTGGAAGTTGCGACGCTAGTACTTATCACGAGTGTGTGTTCTGACACTCATACACGTACGTGAGTACACGTAGTTGTTGGCATCTTACGAATTCGCAGCGATTATCGCAGGTTTTGATAAATATTTGAAATTTTTCCGCTAGAAATTCCATAATATATATGATCATTTCTAAAAAAATATTTCACCATAAAAAAGTCAAAAATATGCAAATTTATTAAAAATTTTTTTTTTAAATTCTATTTTTCAATTTATCAAAATATATTAATGCTAGTTTTATGTATATTTCGCGCTTTCAGATAGGCATGTGTCTTTTACTTTTTTCCTGAATGGATAGTTTATTTATGGTCACCTCATTAAATCGTTCAACGACATTTGTCAAAACTGTCCTTTCTTTTTTTCCCGTTAATTATGTGACTTCCATTGTAGGTAGTGGTCATCTTATTTACTAAGTAAAAGCAACCTGAAGTAAACAAAACAGCAGTGTCCGGACCTATGGTCAAAGAAGCTAACTGTCGAAGAAAAGTGTGTCACAACTGTTTTGACGATACGATGCGCATAAATGCAATAGGCCATTGAACCAACGATACAACCTGTTGCAATAAAATTTCCGTCTACCTGAGTAAGAGAGAGAGAAACGGGGTAGGTAGTTGGAAGTTTCATTAGGATGTTTGCCGCCGTTTGTGGCGTAATCAGGATGCTAGACGAGAACTACCTGCGAAATTCATATAATAGAGAACACAAGGAGGAAGGAATAGAAGAATTCCTTTAATTTTGTTCTATTTAGGGCGTGAAAAAAAGCACATGCCTTTTTTAAAGCACCAGATTCGTAAATTATATCATTTGCAGTCAAATTTAGAAATAAAAAAAATTTATGATTTTTGTTCATCATTTACATGGTAACAATTTATCATTTATTATATAAAAATATGTAAAAAAATTATTCATTTTCCTTTATGCAATTTTATTTTTCTTTAAGTAAATTCTTAAGTTGATTAATTGAAAATTAATAGATTTCAGAGAGCAACACAGAATCACAATTCGTACAAATTGATATTCAGCAATTTTTATAAAAGAAAAGTAAATAAAAGAAGAAGAAGAGAGAGAGAGGGAAAGAGAAAGAGAGCCGAGAGAGAAGAAAAAGTGAAAGAAAGAACGTGTGGTAGTCATAAGAAAGTGTGGTAAAAGTTGTCGCGGTTGTGAAGCCTGCACGGGACTCATGGGCACGCGTTAGTCCCGATTATGTGCCGAAAAAGGACCTTTAGGAGGAAGAACCCGGTAGAGGAGAGTAGGTAGAGGGTCCGGGAAGGAAAGAAAGCGGAACGTGGCCGAGGAAGGAAGCCTCGACTTTAATTCCTGCTATTATTGAAATACGCGACCGCCACGTGCCGAGGGACGACGGGGTTCTTCCTCTGCCCCCGTTCGATAGCTCCAACCACGAACAGCCCAGATGCCCGTTCGGCGCTTCACGCGAAAAAGTAAAATGCAGCCGAGATGCAACCGTCGGTCCCGATCCGGATCCGCCGGAGACCTGCCGCAATTCGTGAATCGTTCGTGCTTATGGTAGCTTCGCGAGGTTTGATTATGTTTTGTTGCATTCCAGGTAGAAGGTAAAGGTGCTTGGTAAGTCAGAAGGTAAAATCATTGCTCGATGAATCATTCGCTTATACTTGATAAGATTTCTCAGTTTCTTCTTCGTTTCTTAGAAAACAACAAGGTTTTGCTGTTTTTCTTATCATTATTTTATGAATTCTATTTCTTACAAGAATTGATAGAAAGGAACTGTATAATTATATACAATGAGAAAGATAACATTATTTAGCGAGACGCGATTACCGTGAAGATAAAAATTAAGTACTAGTTTCTTATTCAAAATACACTTAAAACTAGATTAGATTTTATTTCCAATATACTTTTTGAAAAAATATGGCGTGATTTGAAAAATTTATGGAAATTATCATAATTTTTGTGTTTACGTTTTATAACAATGAAATTTAATATTAACAAGCAACTTATCAAAATAAAGTGTCTTCGAAATTTCGATGCTCGATTACACATTAGAATAAAATATTCTTATGTTTCAAATTTATAAGTATAGAAATTTAGAAATTATAAAAATTTGCTATATATTGTGTTCATCCAATATCATAAAAAATATTCTATTACATATAGAATTCCACTTAATTCCACCGAATTGACAATTTGTCGATAAAGCGTTGAACTCGTCGATGTCTCGACGAATAAATCCACGTATCATCCTGACGCGCGAAAGTATAGTCTTCAGACCGGGTAATAAAATTCGTAACAACAGCCATTTTGCAAATATTAATACGACCTGAGAGCCATAGCCCGGGGGTTAACAGCACGTGCATTCTCTCGACGACGCTCGATTCCCCGAGACAGTGTTTAACATAAACGCTAACGACGGTCTTTAGTTTGCTCGACTCGATGGTTCACGAAACCGCTAATAATAGCGCTTCGACCGGCCAAGTGTTAAAGATTTAGATCTCGTGTTCGGGGCTTACGTCTAAATCCTATTTCATACGCTCGCGTACGTGCGCGTACGCGCAGGCACGTCGCCGTCGGTGTGTTCCGCGCGTCTCTCCGCCGGGGTACAAATTGGCGAGATCACACGGCGAGATCATTGCGATGAAAATTATATGTACCGATCGCCGGGCATTCGGAGTTAAGTGCCTCGTACGCACTCGTTCCCGCATGCAAATGCGACAGATCGCCGATAAACATGGTAGCCCGGTGGCTCGCCGTCATAATATTGCGGTTATTATCGCGGCGGCTCGAAGCGCAATCTCACCTTGCGCAAACACCTGCGAGCGCGACGCCCGATGTTTCATTACGACGTGATTCATCGCGCGGTGGAAATATTGCACCGTAAGCTTCGTTCATTCATGAACGTCACCGCGCGTATGTACGCGTATAGCTTCCGAGGCCCCCGCGTGATAATGCCGCGATTGTTAAAACCGTTTGCGGAAATTAATACGCGAGGTGGGACGGGCTCGCGCGAAAGAGAGAGACTCGCTTGTCACGCCGCGAATTATAGATAATTGCTTTCTTCGATGTTTTGACCATGTTTTCGTGATTTTTTTTAATTCTTGTGATTAACGGCGATCACAAATATGCATCGATCGATAATAATAAATTATTGCGGAGTATGACGAGCGATAGTAAAGGGGATAAAATGTTTTATTCATCATGATAATTGATAGCTCATTCAAATGTAAGCTATTATTACAACTAATATTGCCGTAATGCAAATAACGTTACAAGGAGCGAGAAAGGAAAAATTGCACTTTCTCAAACTGCATTTATATGTCTGCGTCAAACATGTTGCTAGCATAAATTAAAAAAAGTATCCAGATACAAGAGGAAAATCATTCTCAGATTTAATTTACCTTACGCAAACAATATATCTCGCGCGGGATCTCGCGGCGGTATTTTCGCGGTGTCTACCGATTTTATCCGCATCACTGTTATTCTCGTAATTAAACATTATAAGCCAATTAATAATCGAACGTGTCTGGGCCAAGCGCGGTCTGGGAAACGCGCGCCGGGCGTAATTACAGCGGGTGAATTATTCCACGTCGAACGAATTACTCGACGCATGATTCCCGGGGAATTTATAAATTCGATTAAAATCCAACCGCGCGCGCAGCGTAAGGCGTCCTTCGCGAGCCATCCACGGCGACGTTGAAATCGTTGGAGTCGCAGAATACACGCCGTTGTACTTGACAACAATTTTCGAACGCGTTCAACCTGATATATCTCTCTCCCTGTCATTACGCAACGGTTTATCTCGGCAGGAATGGTAAATTGGCGCAAAATTGGAGCGCGTCTCGCTCCGATCGTCCGTCCGTCGTCGTCTCAGGTATCTCGGCCCACCTGGGACCGAGAGCGCGAGGGACCCCGGCAGCCTGTAAATCCAGCGGGCTCTCCGGGAGGTGCAAAAGCTCGGCGCGCGCAAACATCTGTCTCATTACGGGGGATTCATTACGCCGGGGCGCGCGATGTCACGTCGTCGTTGTCGTAACGCTCGCTCATGAATAATAACGGCGCCGACGCCGTAAACGGCACTTTATGATGTATCAGTTAATAGTCTTCTCTCTCGCTCGCTCCTTGTCTCTCCGTCTCGTCTAAAAGGTCCAGCTCTCAGCACTCTCACAGGCGGCGACGGCGGCGGCGGCGGCCGCTGGCGCCCGCATATTTTATTCATGAACCGCACGCGGAACACCACCGCGATTAGACGGGATACCCGTGAAATCGGTTACTCGACGTAATCCGGCGACGACATATTTATACCCCGGGAGAGATGAGGCCTCGTTCTCGCGTTTATTCGATCAATCTCGGTCGCGACACGTTCGAGCGCGATTACGCTTAACGAGTTTACCCAAGCCGGTTGTCGCCTGATCGTAAATTTTATACATCAGTCTTCGCGTACGAGCAAAAGCCGAATTTAAAGGGATAGCTTCGGCGTCAACGTTAACAGAGGCAGGTATTTAATCAGACACGTAATCGACAGTTCTCGCGAGCACGCTCTTTCTATCGTCCCTATTGTTCTCTATTGATTAAAGCGACGCTATTATCTCGTAAAATATTTTCCGATATTTTAATATAAAAGAGGCATTGAAACGCACATCGATAATCGTGAATTGCCGAAGATCCGGTTCCATAAATCGGCGGGGGCCATTCGCGATTGAATTTCGTCAATAGTCGTCGGTAATCAGCGCGATAAATCAACGACGGGATTACGCGTTATGACTTTAATTCCTAACAATGTCCTTCTAATTGGCAGCTCGAGAATCATATTGATGAATGCCGCGGATAAATTGCCGGCTGATAGCCGGACATTTTGTTATCAGGGCGGGGGGATTGCGAGCGCGAATAACAATAATTAATATTCGCAACGACATAAACGGCCGCGGACCCCCGGAATCGTTTAATTGTTGCGCCACGTAAAATGAGTGCTTGCGAACGCGAGCATGGAACTGGAAGGATAAGGTAAATACCCCGGCGTCCCGCTATCATTATATTGCCGGCCAGTACTGTTATTATCTCCACGATAACATGTAATAAATGAGAGAAAACGACCGTACCATTATCGATAATTTCCCCTCAGGTGCATCGCATCCTTAATGTCCTTGCTTAGGCGGTTTTCTAATATCCTCGCGAACAGCCCGGCCGTTCTTCGAGCGTCTCGGGAAATAAGATTATCTTAATTATGAGATTACGCCTTTGCGATCTCCTCTGCCGGGAGGATATCGCGATGTTTTCTGCGGCCCGCAATATGGGCAGGTCCGAGATACGGTCGGCTGATAAGCGCGTAGTATCGCGTTTTGACAAATCCGGAAAGATTAGCTGCGAAGCGGTATTCACATTCCAGATTCGCCCATACTAATATGAGGTGCGCGATTCGGCGTTATCACACAGACTCGAAGAGCATACGGCCGCGTTTAGCGTTGAAATGGATACTCGTGCGCAGAATTTATTCAGAAAATACTCTAGACTACTATCATAATAATGCTGTTAACGTGAAATTAATTTGGTCGACGTTAGCGTTAATTCTCCGCGTTTCATTTTTGTCGAAATCCCTCGACGCGATTTCAATTTCGTGAATAATAAGAGGAGTACTAAATAACAGTTAAATACCTTTCCGTAATTCCTACAGTCAATTTACAGCAAGCAGCTTGGATTTGTAATCTTGAGGGAAATCCAGGGATTTCTTACGAAGCCTATGTAAACCCCCCTCGCGGCAGCCCTTAGTCTATTCGGCCGCGGAAAAGAAAGGAAGAAAGCTTGACGAGAGAGCGAGATCGGAAGGGTTGCGAAGGATAACGGGACCTTCGCTTCTTCTCACGCGCTCCCCTGAATTCGGAACTTCCTTTTGTACCGTCTAACGGGTATCTATCTTTCGGGAAGTTCGTAGGGGAGACTGCATAAAGAAGAAGTCGACGAAGCGAGCCTCGCGACGTTCGAATGAAGTGAAATTCGAACTCGATGGAGGTGGATCGGTCTCCCCTCGGTCAAATCGCTCATTTCCCAAGACGATCCAAGGCAGCTCGGGCCTGTATTTAGTTACGCGGCCTTTAACATCCGAGTAATTCACCGTTACCTTCTGAAATGAATATTTCCTCATCGTCAGAAGATTGTGCTTCCAATTGAGAAAATGCCTTGACAATTTTTTTTCTTTTAAACACGTTTGCTTTTTCGAGGGAATACTGTCAATC
Source organism: Tetramorium parvispinum (assembly GCA_011638315.1). Classification (NCBI taxonomy): domain Eukaryota; kingdom Metazoa; phylum Arthropoda; class Insecta; order Hymenoptera; family Formicidae; genus Tetramorium; species Tetramorium parvispinum. The sequence continues at coordinate 41,465 of VBVR01000310.1, read as the reverse complement.
TTTAGTCCAATACTTAATTGCAATTAAATCTGTTAATGTAATTGAAATTTCTGTAATCTTATATCATTAACATTCTCACCACGCCTTTGAATTCTAAATGTGAAAGAGTAAATGGATAGCGGAATTCCAATTTCCAGTTCAGATCTTTCGAATGCCATTTTTACGCAATTAGATTTTAATGATAGATCTAGAATGCAAGCTTCAACGTAGCAGATTTATTAAAATACCGAAATCCCGCCTATTTATCAGAGCATGAAAAATAAGAATTGTCAAACAGACGAGATTGATATTTGCAGCTTTGTGCATTTGTCTAATCGCCTTTTAAACGGAACACCCACAGTTTTACCTCTCACATTGTTTATCTTTGAAAATATATAATTCTATAATCCTCGAAAACAATCTCTCCACGAATTTCAGCTGTCTAATCTGTACATCTTATCTGCAGATATATTTTCTAGCGTATCTAGCTCAATAAGAACAAAAAAGATATAGAAGCAAATGGTTAGTCATAATGTTGAATCGATCGGCAGATAAATCGGTTTGTGATTCCGTATAGAAGTTAACATCGTTTATTCGACACTCTCGGACGTCTTAACGACCGGAAATCACAGCCATGTTCTCACCATGCTTCCTCATCCTAGGGTCCGATCTCTCCTCTTTTCTCTTTATCTTCTTCGCTCCTGGCTGCTTTCCTCCTCTTACTTTCGCACGGACGTACTCACGATGCGAGTCTCCGTTTCTCTCTCTCTCTCTCTCTTTCTCGCAGTGATACGAAAAGTCGCGTAGCGGAGCGGTGAATCTCCAGCGCGTTCCTACGGTTCGTCATTATAGACGGTGACTCAGAGAGCGAAACCAGTTTTCGTCGCGTCGTGAGCCTCCTTTTTCTGCGCCACGCGGTTTGTGACGTTACGTTTTAATGCTCCAAAGTCAGGAATCCCGACGTACGAAAAATTCGAATGTGAAACTCGAGACAAAAGTCGAGAAAGTAAAAGGACAGTGTTCGCGTATAACATGTACCGTTATTTAAAATTTTTAGTACTATCTTATGGGGTTTCTTTTTAATTCTGTGCAAATGTTCAGCATTAAACGCGGCTATTTGACGGCACCTTCCCATCTGATGTAAAAAATCTCACTTTTTTAACTGATCTGAATAAAACAGAATCTCAATTAAGTATGTTGTATCACGAAATGTTAATTTTTGGTTTAATTGCACAATTTATTAAATTTATTAAATTGAAAATTAAGATAGTGCATTGAGCAACAATTTCTATCAAATTGAGTATTATTAAAAAGAATGGCTCTGAAATGTGAATGTGAATCGAAATGACGGATTCTGGACTTTGTTTTGAAGCTAGAGAAGCTGCAGTTGAAATCACAGATAGAATTCGGTGGGTCGTCCTTAAAATGAAAAGCTGTCACCGTGTCGCCGACGCGATAAGAATTTGGACCGGGAGCGAATAAAATTCGGAATTTATCGCGAGACCGCGAGACTTTACGACTGCGAGAAAATATTATGCGTAAGTGTAGCTTCGGATTCCCTCTTTATGGCGCGGATCGGAATTCTTACCGCGTGTATTCCCCGTTCACGGGAAAGTAGCGTCGCGATTAATATAACGAGGAGAGCTGGCTTAGAGCCGCACACTCGCCGCGGCGGACATTATCGTCTTAAATGCAAATATAATTTCGCATAAGGAGCATCGTTATTTCTCGACCTTTGGCCGAGGCGACGCGGCGCGCCGTGGTGGCCGCGGATTCTTATAGGAGCACTTTCTTCTTAATTTCTATCGTCCCCTTTGTTCCCCTCGATTAAAGCCACGACATTTTATCGCCCCGGGGCAGCAAGATACTTTCGGCCACTCCGAGATTATACGGCATCGTAACTCTAGAAACTTTTTATTATCATCCGCGTATTAAATTATTCAAGAGTCTAATTACGAAATCAATTTTCAGAATCTTTCTCAGCGCGACGTTTTCCTCTACCCGTAATCGTTAAGGATTTTTTCAATTTTGTTTGTTAAACATAATTTCCGTAATAATATGTATTCAGTGATGATATTTAAGTTGCCGAATAATATCTTCTGGAGATTTGACTGCGCTATTTAAATGCGAATATAAAGATTAAATGTATAAAATGCGTCAAGGTGTGTGCTTTTATTTATCCAAAGGAATAATGCTTAAAATATTTTTAACTTTGCTCTCTCTCTCTCTCTCTCTCTCTCTCTCTCTCTGTTTCTCTGCCTGTTTGTCTCGAAGGTAATTAGAATGAAATTCACGGGCAACTTGCAACTGCAGTCTGCGAGGATTTCAGACACCCGACGGTCATAGTTCGTGACACGCACGCGGGTTAAGGGTTAATCTAGGAACGCGCTCGCACTCGCACGCAATACGCGGTCGGTATTGCTTATTAGTTAAAAACGACAACCCTCATAACTCAGCGCCCTCGTAATACGTCAAACGTCGGGAAGCGCCGGTAGTTCGCGGGGCACGCTCCATTAATAATCTAACGCACGGTCGGCCGTAGCTAATGACTTTTCTCGAACTTCGGACGTTAACTCCGCGGCGCATCGATTATTATTTAGCGCGTAAACGCCGCCAGCTCGATTCGAGCGTTATACAAGCGCGGCTACATCGCGCGCGAGCAAACGATAAAATTATATTGCCCGATAAATTTCGCGCCCCGCTTCCCAGAAAAGCTCTTGTATTAATGGCGACTCGAGGCACCCGAGCTTCTTCCGAGCGGAACCAGACTCGGCTTTAGCCTTGGTTTACACGATGCTTTTTTACTAGCGGCTAGAGAATTAGTACCCGGAGAAAAAGCGGCTCGGGGCATACACCTTGCCCGAAAAACCGGGCTAGTTTATTAGGGCGCTAAATAACGCGATGCGTTTTTAACCAATAATTAGTGCGATGGTAATCTTTTTTGCCAGTAATAAGTCAGGTGAGAATTTGTGAAGATTTGTTTACAAGAGACCAAAGAATTTATTGTATACCTTTATTGTGTACCTCTTATAAAACGTATATAAATGATCAAATTTTACAAAAGATTTCGAAAAAGAGAAAACTTTCACGCTGGACAATAGAATTTTGATCTTGATTTTCAATGAGAACGAACGTAACTTTCAAAGTTGAAAACCATCGCAACAGCTCATTTACAATAATTTATGTAACTGTATTTTCTATGTAAAATTCTAAGTCAAATTCCACAAATATTGTCAAAAAGCTTTGCGAATAAATTACGAGACTTGAAAACGCCTACGTGATTTAACGAAGATTAGAAATAGATGTTCTCCTTTTGTAATTTCTTTTTTAAACCTTAAAAATTGAATAATGACAGCTTTATTTGATAGTAAAAAAAATATATGTAATCCAAATTCTGTTAAAAACAAACTAGAAGGGAGTTGTTTGTCGCTTTATTTTTTTCTTGCATGGTAACGCAATATCCTCGCGACGGTTTTTCGCGTCTCCGCCACTTAAATCCGCGCCAGGCACATCGATGTCTTTATTAATGAACCCGGTGCGACCGGGCCACCGCGGCTGGAAAAGCAAGGCTCGCCGCCGTGCCCCGCGTACCCGCGGGAGACTGGAAATCTGAATTGACGCTGATTGGAAGAACCCGGCGTTCTCCAGCACGCCGAACTCGGCGTCGTCCGAAAAATCCGGCGCGATGAATAGGCGTTCCAGGAACGTGTTTCGATTCGCGGCGTGCCCCGCGATCGCAGAAGAATAGCCGGGCCCGAGAAAAGAATTAACGTGCCGCGGGGAATAGATCGTGATCGCCGGCGTCGCAGAATAATTCGCCGCTTGGCGTTGGTTCCCTTTCCCTCGTGCTCCGTGAAATACAGGTTCTAACCCTTTGCTCAGCATCCCGAAAAAGACCCGTGAGCGTTCATTCGCGACGCGAAATAAAGTTAGAGCGGTAAAATAATATCGCACGACTTTCAAATTGTAGCAGCATTTACAGGCGCTCTCTAACGGCGATCCAACAATTTGCACAAAAAGACTTGAACATCGATAAGTAATAAATTACTCTAATTTATTATTTAGAAAAGCCACGCAACACAAGACGAGACGTTTCTCGTTGTGCATCTTGAATAATAAAGGATAATGTTTGCTCGTTCTTTTAAATCACGCTCGAGAAGTTTCCGTCTCGGCCTTTGTTGTCGAACTCTACTTACTAGTCTGTTTATAACGACATGCGCCAGAATATATTACCGTCATAAATTAGTCGTCTCGGTTAATGGAAGTAATATGCCCGTGCTTCCGCAAATGCATGTGTGTGTTTCACACAATATAAGTATAAGTGAAAAAAAGATAGAGTTCATACAGTAAACTTTCCAATAGTAAATATAAACAAAATAAAAATAAAATAGAAACTTTTCATACAAGCTGAAATCTCATTGAATATTTTACGTTAAAACACAATTGTTACCGTCAAGTTACATCTCATGTGTTATCTTTTAAACTCAGCATTTTCATCCTCGATGTTTCCTATTATTTAGCGCATGAACAAAATCAATAAATTAAAAATCAATACATTGTTGTTTTATTTGAAACTAATGAGAATGTTTTGCATTAACATGTGATGCCGAAGGGTTTACATGACAGTCTTTGATTTCGGCAGCTCAGAAATACATTGCATAATTAAATGACTTTACAAATCGATTCAACTCTGAATTTGAATGGTGATGCCCTGCCCTGTGTATACACGGCGAATCACTGTGCGTGAAAATATGCGCAACGTGGTGCATAAAATGTATAGCACGTATTTAAAGAAAAAAAAAAAAGAAAACGGTGACAGAAATCAGAAACACGTTTTCGTGCCGGACGAAGAATTAGAAGAAGAGGCGCGAGTGTTGGAGAAAGTGAGAAAAAAGGCGACGAATCGTCGCAACGAATCGTGGCAACGTCGGTGCATGAAACTGCAAATCTTTCGGATTCCGATGAACCGGTATGCACCACCGGTCCATACGAAGAGGAGCCTTCTCTAAGTTCGGACCTAAATATGAAATACGAGCCCGCGTTAATATCGGACTCGACGCGGGGCTATTCGATGTAAATAGCGTGACGGCGCGATCGCGATATCGGAACGTATCGCGGGGTCGAGAGGCGAATCGAGTTTCGTCCGAACGCGAAGCAAAATATTTTGCGATGGAGAAAAATCTGATTTAGCGTATTATATTTTTTTCAGCTTAAGTTCAGCTCTTATCTCATATTTGCAATAAATAAATTATTATTATTTAAGTCCTTTATAATTTTATAGAAATAAATCGGTGCTTTTCAACGACAAAATATCGAGAACACACTAATAAAATGTTTCTTAGCATCTATTATCCAGAAAGTGTTTCAATCGCATCACATCAGGAGATTTCGTTCGTGAGTTCCGTCGGATCGATCGGAAATGGCACGACGCGGTTTCTGCAATTCGGCGAGGCTTCGACGTGACACTTCGGGTCGCATCCTCCTCGTCTTTCGATCTGGTCGCACACGGTTGAACGACTTCTCGTGGACCACAATATGGAACGAGATTAGAAAGGAAAAGAACGGTGCGCGCGTGAGGACGAGGAGGGAGGGGGAGGAAGAGGGGTCCGGGGAAAGAGGCTGATAGGAACAAGATGAAGAAGAAGAAGAAGAAGAAGAAGACGACGACGAAGGCGGCGCTAAAAAGAAAAGTCGGTGCACGAATTGAGACGCAATTTGATCCACGCTACGAAGCACCAGCTGAAGTTGGTAGTCCTCGAGCTCACTTGACGTGAATGAGATGACAGGTATTGTCCGACATGTTCTCATGTACTCGCGCTCTTGCTCCTTCTTTGATCGCATATATAATGCGTTCCCCGCGTGCACGCGGCGCCTTTCTAGATCTCCCGTCCCCTCCTTGCCGCTTATTTCCAGAGAGGAACTCATTCAGCGTTCCTTAGGCTCGACATCGATTACAGCGCGTCCGGAGATACCATTCGAGGACGCGATTTCGTGACGAATCGATCTTGAGCAGTCGATTTCGAGCAAGTGGCGACATATAGTGCCAGGGGAAAATCTTTTACACATAAGATCTTGTATCTGTAACAATTAAAATTGATTAATCGAACGAATTTACCTAGTGAAGTTCGATTCCAATTATGTTATCTCGTCCGGATGGATAGAAATGTAGTAGCGTTCTGCTGCCTGCTGTCTTGCTACAGATTCATCTGTAACAATTAAAATTACGAGCTTATGATAGATACAATCACGATTTTAAGTGAATAAGAAATGTCTAAAATATCTCACTTTTAATTTAAAAATATATTTTTTTAAAGTTTTACTCTTTTACACTTCTTTGAAATAGATCGATGTAATAGAATGAAATAAAAATTTGTTAGAAAATTAATTTTCAGAAGCATAAGTTTCTCTTTTAAAAAGAGTTCATTATATCACATAACCAATTTATAAATATGAATATGTATCTAAAAGTTTTCAGAATGTGAATCTTTCATGCGAATTGGAAACATTGGTTCATGAAAGAAGAGCGAGTGTGTGAAATGTTCTTTTGAATAAATCTGCTCAGCTGAGACTGTCACAATGGGCAAGGAAGCTTTTAAAGATAATGCTAAGGAAAAAAAAATGAAGAAAACGGAAGAATATATACCAGATAAAAGAGAAAGAGAAAAATAAATAAAAATAATACAAAATTATGTAAACATGCTATGTTATTAAACAATTTTAAAAACTTTTGGAAATCTTTTAGAAACTTTACACAATTACCACAAAATATTCATACTACATTTTCAAGATTGTATCTAACCGAGAAATGGTTTAATTGGAGAACAAATTTACCAAAATGAGATTCGTTTCCGTGTAAGATCTCATAAATTTTACTCGAAATGTCTACGTTGTTCAAGAGAAGAGAAAAATGCGCCGGTTAGCTCACTGTTGCTCCGAAATACAAGCTCCTTGTATTTCGGAGCAACTTGAGAGATGTAAAATCCGGTGGAGCTTCTTCTTTTCATAAATATGATATTCATGTATGTCCAAAATTGGGATGACGCGTAGCTCCGTGCTAACGCGAGTGATTAGTAACGGAAAGGTCCTAGGTTAAAATCCCAGGGGCTCCTCATCCCGTATATATTCCATTTTTCGAACTTCCTACCGATCGGAGACTCCACATCTGGAGAAAAATCGGACTTCCGTAATCGGTAAGTTGGAGAAAAGGAGGCACAAGCAGACCTAATTTCACCATGAGTCTGCGTGCCACAGGCTTCGCTAAGAACCGTGAATCCCTTAACATCGTTATTATTACGACCAAAATTGAATTTTACGCAGCTTGTTAACGACGCTAAACGGTATTTTATTGGAAGTAAACAATAAATAATTCTTTATTAAAAGAACGTTAAACATGCAGAGCTACACTGAGAAAAATGTTTTGTATTATGAACCAAAAGTTTTGTTGACATATATATCCAAGAGAATTGTTCAGTTGCTATAAACAAATATGTTATTTGCTTATATCTTGTTAAATCGTTTTGGTTTAGAGAACAAAACAGTTTTGTTCTCTAAACAGTCTCTGTTTTGTGCTCTAAACCAAAACAATAACATATTTGTTTACAGCAACTAAATAATTTTCTCGGGTATTTGTCAACAAAACTTTTGGCTCATAATGCAAAACATTTTTCTCAGTGTATGTTTATGCCACGTCTTTACAAATGAAAGCATGGCGATACGGGCAGCCATCTGGACGTTGGAAAATAAGGAGCATAGCGCACAGATCGAAAACGCCATGCCGCCGTTTTACAATTATTACAATTTATGACGCGTGTACGGCGGTGACGCGAAGTTAACGAGGTCATAAACGCTCGCCCTTAAATTCCCGTACGTCGCTATCCGGTATCGGCGGAGGTGCTAATGGAACTCGCTTAACGAGTCGACGTACGCGGCCGCGGCGGCGATCGACGGGGTCCCCGACTATCGGGGCGCAATTACGTTTACGCGACTTTAATCGCGGGCCCTCTCTCGGGGGACGGGAAGGAGCCGTCGGCGGCCGTCTCGGCCGCCAAATGAAGACGTTCCCGCGGCGCGAGCGATAAAAATGTCATTGCCGCGGCGCCGTAAACGCCGCCAGATGCAGCGCTAAAATTACTAACGGCACTCCCCGTTCCCCGTTTCGCGTTATTACCGTACGTTTACGACGTCCTTACACCGCCCGTTGCCGTACACCCGCAACAGGTTGCAACGGGCCGCCGCCGCCGCCGCTGCATTCACCACCGCGCGCGCACCACCGATAAGTCGCGCTTTGTGAAACGGAGCGATTCCCGCGGAAATGGGATCATTTCGGCGCCTCGCTTTCCGTTCGTCCTGTCGGGACGGCGCGGTCACGGTCACCGCAAACGCCATGTCGGATTAATATATCGGCTTGGCTGAACTCGAACGAATGCAGCCATCGAATGCAGCGGTTTGACTGACGGCGCCCCACGAGGTTTCGCAAAGCGAGAGGAAAACGTATCGGAATTCTCTAATCTAATAAAAAATGTTAGCTAGAGATTGGAATCACTTGACACAGAATTAGGTTTAAACGCAATGCTTTATTCTAAGAGAATGTATATCGTTGGAGAGTTTATACGAAAAAAATACTTAACGAATAATCAAGAGAGGCAGAGAGAGAGAGAGGCAGAGAGATGAAGAGAGAGTTCTAGTATAAAAGTGCTGCTATGTGCATAGATATCTCTCGTTCCTGTATAATGTCATTGCCATTGTTTCCTGATTTTACAAAAAAATATAATTTTTAACATTATTAATTTTTTAATAATTATTTTTTTCTAAGTGAAATAATCTAAACTAATTTTATCGAAACGATATAGATTATAATGATTTTATTGCACAACTAAAATTCTACAGATATGAAAATATTAATTAAACATTGATTTCTAAATAAAATTAAATTAACATGAGAAGAGATAGATATAATAAATTTTAGGTAAGAGAAAAATTGGGATGACTTTTATTTAACAATAGATCGAAACTCGCCGACTAAATTATTTCAACATTTTCAGAAATTTTGCAAAAATACTACCGGACTGAGGATCAGGATTCTGAAAAAAGGCGGTCTCAGAAAAATGGTCAGAAATTATAGAGACTGACACAGCAGTTATCGTTCCTTTCGAAGAACACGTTTTTCTAAAGATTTTGAAGGATCTTTTCCAAGCTACTTAGTATAGAAACGCGACGCGGGTGGTAGGGCCTTCGTAGCTCTACAATGTAGCATCTTCGTCATTTTCGAAATACAATTCTGCAAAATTTCTAACACTAACTTTTGCAGTTTAGTTGTAGTGACTATTCGAACAATTATCGGAAGCAGCATGAGAACTTGACATTTTAACAACACTGAAATTGCAAAATCTACAAGAAACGAATAATAGCGGACTTAATATAAAATTTCAGAAAAAAAATTCTAGAAGCCGAAATAACAATCTGGTAAATACTTAATCTTTATTATTAAAAAATCTCAATTAATATATAAAAGAATAAGAACACTTATTTTTTAAGACGTGAACACGTTTTTTCTTGAAAAATAAACAATCGCAATTGTCTTGTCCAGAATTATTTAAAGAGAGATTGATATAATTTGGGCTAATGAGAGAGATTTTACATTGTAATATGTATCGGTGAGTTTTAGAGATTATTAAAATTAAAATTCATGCGGAGAAATATTATTTCTCAAACTATGCTCTTTAGCTGTAACCGTAGGAGGACATCTTGGTGTTAGCTTCCCCAAATCACACAACTGCGTCCAACGCGATTATAAAAAGCTGATAATTTTTCGTAAATTCCTCCTATTCAATTCTCTGCCCCGTGGAGCGACGTTGCAGTCTTGCATCACAACAAAATATTTGCTTTTTCGGCGCGCCCTGTTTGTATAGGTGCAGGCTCCTCCCAAGGTCCCCGCTTCTTTCTTTCGGTTCTGGTGGATCTATCCTTCAGCTTGTACTAACGTACTATCCCAGCCGAAAACGTTCGCACATATACTCAAAACATGTGACGAATACGCACTGTTTGTGCGCACGGAAAGTGCGTGCCTCTATGCGTTCTCAGGGCCCAAGAGTACGCACTGTGGGGTTTTATTTTACGAGACCAACTGGCGACAATAAAACGGCGGACAGTAAAACAGTAAGATAGTAGAGCCGTGGTGAACGCGAGCTCGAAAATTTCGTTGCTCATAAAATAATATATTTACTATCTGCTAATGATGCTATATTGCCGAAACAATTAGTTCCCTTCAAAAGAAGAAGGGAAGGAAAAGAGAAATCGTTATACTTGACATGTGTTGTGACGTACGTTGTAAATTGAACCTATAATTAAGGCATAATTCTTACAAAATCAAATGATTATGTTTAAGTACGATTTGCTGGATCGACTTATTTTTTTATGAAAATGTTGCGAGTTCTATGTAAGTATTTGCACAAGTGTGTAGATTTATGTCAGTCTTATGTTGTTCTGCATGCTCCACGCACGTTCACCGACTTTTCACGGCAGTGACGCTTTCGAAGACTTGCATAGACGAGCTCGCCGTCGATGCCGAATCGAACTGCATAGATGCGAATTGCGAAGTTTCGAATTTTCATTGCGACAAATAATTACGCGTAACCGCCGATAATCGCTAATTGCCCGCAATGATGACGGCTGGTCCCGCAACGTCGAAGCTCCCGTGCTGGAAATCAAGTCATTCGCATTGCATTACGATCGCATTATGATTACCCCCGTGGTAATTTGCGAGCAGCGTAATGCCTCCGTTGCGTTTTGCAACTCAGATTGCACTTTTAGCTCGGTAGCCGCTCGCCCTCCTTCTCTCTTTCTCTCTGTCATTGTCGGTGATGCCCGTAGGGTACATCAATGCTTCTTACGCGCGCAACAATAAATGCTTGCGATTTCGTTTTGACTCTTCTCTTTCCGTCTCTTTCTCTCTTTCTCTCTCTCTCTCTCTCTCTCTCTCTCTCTTCATGCGCCTACGGAATCACTCTCATTATTTCGCCGCGTTAATGTCAAGGTCGTACGTTCAATTACCGCGTCGGCAAAAATTGTCCGCGCGCTATAGTATAATGCACATTTTTTCCCTCGAACTCGCGATGCTGCGAGACTCTGGAAATATCCACAAGTTGAAAGGTTGAATATCACGAGATACAGAAAATGCGAATGTATTGTAATAAAATTTAGTCTACAATATTCTCAATTATTTCTGAGAAAGTAAGTTTTAAAATTTCGAAAAGTAAGATAAAGTAATCGGGTAAAATTTTAATTCGATCATCGATTTATAAAAAAATTATCAAGTCCCTTTTTATAATGAACAAGATTTGATTGAGGAAACTACAGTAGCAATGAAGGAACACGAAATGCAGCTTAAAAGTATTGAAATAAAAATAGTACAAGTTTTAAATAAATATGTAAATATTTGTTTAGTATAAAAATTTGCATTACAAACGCGTGCGTTTATCGCACCACGATAGTTACTAATCAAAAGAAATACCGTTCGAAGTAACCACGTGTTCCAGTAGACGTTCTGACATTTCGACAAATCAGACTATTTTTATCCACCATGTAGGTCTTTGATGGCAACGAGCGTACAAATTACAACATACAGGACACAATAACGGTGGTGCAACAGTTGCACCCCGCGGATAACCAGCAAACCGAAAAAGGGGTTGTGGCGAGTAAAGTACGCATTGACGCGTAATTTGTCCGGGCCAGGGGGCGTGCCCGTCAAATCGGATTAAATTGGGAACGTGTAATTTTTTTTACCCCTTGCCACCCTCTCGCGACGGCCGTTCTGAATGAACGGCGAGCCGCGATCCCCGTCGCATCGTGAAAACTGAGCGAAATTCGCGTATGTCGGCGCCGAGAGGACGGAAAGAGAGTTTCACGTTTCACGCGAGAGGAAAGCTCCACGCCGTCGGTGTCCCGCGTCGTGCCAACGACGATGTGGCGACGGCAAGGGAGCCTCTCTCTGTCTTTCTCTCTCTCTCTCTCTCTGTGAGCGGCCGGAAGTAAATATTATTTCCCCCGTAGGTGCATCGAGGTGCACTCCCATGCACGGACAATGCCGCGATTGTGCGCGGGTCTGGCGTCCATTCATTCGGCTAGAAGCGCAGGCGTCGCACGAAATTCGCTAGGCGACCGCTTGGAGCCTGGCGACACGGGGATATAGCAGGATTATTTTTTAAATTTTCCGACGTGCCTAGCCGTTTCCCTTTGTCGGAGCATCCCCAGGCATTCACGTATGCGACGCTCCGTTGGAGAGAACCGACCAACACGCCCGTCTCGTTATCTCGCGCATCTTCTCGCTCGTATTGGCATGCTGGATCGCGTAAAGGTGCTCACGCTGCACCGGGCCCTTTACGAATTTGTTCACTTTTAAGTGTCTTAATAGATTATCCCTATTTTGTGAAGAAAATAATAGCACGTTCCAGTGTCTAGTCTAGAAAATTTATTCTCCGAAGGAACGCAAACTACACAGAATAATTATCGTAAAATTTATTCTAAAATATTCGATTATTCCTGCAAAATTAATTCGACAAGTTTTTAAAACTTGTCGAATATTTTAATAAATAAAGTATGATATTTGAACAAAGTATGATACATTTCAACAACATTTTATTCTTGCTCAGTTTTTTACAACTTGTATTAATAAACATATTTCTGTAGATGGGATATAAACATAAATAAGTAACGATAGTATTCTTGCAAACGAATCCAAATAATTATTTAATAAAGTTTTATATTTAAAACTGGTCGAATTTTTATAATTATAAAAATAAATGAATAAAATTGGCGAAATGAAAGAACGTGCGAGTCCACGTTGTAAGCATTTTGAGGAGTTTTAGCGAGAATCTTTCGATCTTTTGAAACAACCTGAACGGGCAAAGCGAAGGAGAAGGGATGGTCAAACTAGCCACCCCCACTGGACGAATCCATTTGTCCGAGCAGGGGTGCCAAGTCTCACTATACGACTCGAGGAATTCCTGGCAGGAGAGATTTATTTTTCTGGAGAACGCCTAATGGCGTACCACGAACCAAGAAACTCTAAAGTGGCTAAGTTACGATCTTGTAACCGAGGCTTCCACAATGTCTTCGATTTCTCTGCCTTCCTCTCCCATAATGCCCCTTCCACTGTCCGTCAGCTTATTCCTACTCTCTTTTCTAGTTTTTCTTTCCTCTTTCAAGAAAAAAAAATACTCTACATGGATACGCATTTTACTACAACGATGTTTTGTTTTTTTTTTTGCCTAGTAAGTGTTGCAAAAAAAGTTTTTTTATATTGTGCTGCAGCACAATTGGTATTGCCGAGTTTGTGTAAAGTATCTTTGAAATTACAAACATGCACCATGTCATTTTAATGATATAAAAGTGAATTATATTTATTATCGCGTATACATATTATCCAACAATAACGATCTAAATTAAAAATATTTTAATAGTTCAAATTCAGAAACAAGATCGAAACAAATTTCACTCGATTTAATTCGTATTCAAATAGTTTTCTATAATTGTGTATGTATAATTATATTTTTCTCAATTATGTTTCTAATTCAAATTTGCAAAATTCATACTTAAGCGATTTTTTCTAAGGAAATGTTTAAGCGGGGAGAAAGAAGGGAAAGAAAACGATTAAATATTCGAAAACATTTATTAATCTAGATTTCTTTTGGACCGTTTCTTGCTCTGCCGTTGTTAGCCACCCTCCCCTTCGTAGGATGACGTACCGATATATTCTGCATCCCAGTGTAGGGGGCTAATGCACCATTTTGTAGAAAACACGCTCGCATACGAATAAATGGGCAGGCCTGTCAAGGCGAAGGTCGTAACGGATCGCGGAGGGGAGGGAAACTCTCAGGAAACTCGTCGGCGGATTTAACGCTGGAAAACCGGTTTCCCGCGAAAGATGCATGCCGATGCCTGGCGCGGGGAAAAACGATGTTTTTCGAAAGGAGCGTAGAGGATGTAGCTGGAAAAGAGTGCATGCCATGGGGATGCAAGACCTGTTGCCACATCTTCCTTCGCCTGCTCCCTTTACTATCCACACGACGGAGCCCTTCGAGTTTCTCCCACCCTTGTTTTTCGAGCGCGCCATCGTCGAAGCAGTCACGTAGACTTTTCCTTTACGAAATAAAATTTTATCCTCGGAATGTATAAATCGATTTTTACAAGAGAGAAACAACAGACAAAAAGAGAAGACAAGAAGAAAAAGAAGAAGAAAAAGAAGAAGAAGAAGAGAGAGAGAGAGAGATGAAAAAAAAGATACTCTTTCTACCTTTCTTGGCTCTTCATTTCTTGGCCCGTTTCCTTGCGGTTTTACAAATATGCTGCCAGCAAGTCTTTATGACCGATGATTACACACCTCGGAGCCAATAGGAAAGTCTCATTAACGTCTGCCAATTGAGTCAGAGTTCTCCGTCTCTTTTTCCCCCGTTTATCCCTATCTCTGAAAATTGAGGTTTCTCCGAGCAAGATTAAAATTTAAATTTATGATCGTTATCAAATTCAAAATCACTAAATCAGTCTGTCTCAACGGACGATATTTCTAATCGTCTCTGCATAAAAACTGCGTTATATAAAACTGATGTAGTATCTATCAAGTAGTTTTTATTTGTCAACAGAAGAGAGCGCTTATTTACGAACAAAACAGTAATTAATAAATTTTAATCGATTTAAATGGGAAGGTGACGCCGCGACGGGATGAACCGCGTGAGTTCATGCAAAATGCCGATTTTCGATAATAAACCGAGGCATGATCTCACGAAATAAAATTGACGATCCGTCCTAATCACGGCCGGCAGTTGCAGAGATCCTGCAACTTATTTACATCGCTCTTTACTCAACTATTGAAGTAACAGCATTAACTGGAAATAGGATTTATTTTTCAGCCGGACGGGCAGCGCAATAATGAATTCGTAACCCATTACCGAACGAAATTAGGAACCCGACGTGTCGATATATCATATCGGCGCCGGCCACTAATGACTCGATGCGTCACGGACATTCACGCGACTGCCGTGGGAGTCTGCGAGGATCCACCGTAGCGAATAAAAGTGAGAAAACTATTCGAGAATAGACAGGGAGGAGGAGGGAGGAAGGAAAAAAAATATGACACGGCCTCCGTCGCGCCTGGCAACGGGCGCGCGAGATAAATTCCCGTACAAAATAATCGTCCCGGAATGATTACCCTTCCAATAACTCTTCGGATTTTCTCTTCGTTTCTCGCACCTTCGCGCGACGAAACGAAAACAAAAATCCGACAGGAGGAAGCGCCTCGAATCCTCCACCACCGCGCGCGGGCGCGCGGCATCGTCATCGTCGCCGTCGTCGTCGTCAGCCATGGTGGAAAGCAATTAAGCTTTCCCCTGATTTATTCCGGGCATAAATAATTTCGTAGAAGTACTAATTATCGCCGGTTGGATCTATCTTCTATCTCCCCCTCCGCCCCTCGCACTCCTCCCTAGCAACCACCATCACCACCGTTTATTCGGTCTTTCCTTCCAATTTTATCCTACCGTCTCTCTCCCTCCTGATCTTCCTCCTATCCGCGCCTCAAGATGAAAGCACCCGCTTCTGCGTGGCCAAACTTACCGTGAAGCGATAAATTTCTAGAAACAATAGGAAACTCCGGGGCTAGACAATAGAAGAAATATATGTACCGCCTAGTATTCGTGGCCCGTAGACGGAAGCGGGGCTTCGGGTTTATTTTGAGGAAAAAAGAGAGGCCCGGTACGAAAGGGAGGGAGATGAGGGAGAGAAAGAGGGCAAGAGAAAGAAGAGCGGGTGGGTGTAGAGAGAGAGGAGGGCAACGGAAAAGAAGCGGCACATTTCTCATGCCTCACGGCGGAACGGAGGAGAGAGAAAACCCTACGGATTTTCCACGGGGAATGCAAATTCGGATTGAAATATCACGGGAAAATGTAAAGGACCCGATGAGATTTGTACGCGTCGCTGTGCGCTGCTAAAGTCGCGCGCGCGCGTCGTTGGAAATAATTATCAGAAGTCTTTTCTCTCTCTCTCTCTCTCTCTCCCTCAAGAGACACGCGGAAAGGGAAAGGGATGGAGCACATCGAGGGAAACGCAAGTTTGAGAAAATTTATGTTCTATCGATGGGGGGGATCAAATCACTATCATCTATATCCATTCTATTAAAAGGCGTCGTCTTCGTTCCATAGGCAATTAACGTTCGCCAGGGATGAATTCAGATTTTCTGCCATCTTAAGCTATACTGATGTACTGCCGACGGAATAATTTCCCATGGAAAGTAACATATTTCCCATCCATATTTATCTGCTCGTTAAATTTTATCGTAGTTTTGAAATTTTGATAATAGTTTCTTCCCAACATTAAAGCTAATTAATGAAGAACAAGGCAGAAATATTCGATAAGATAAAAATGAAAGAGTGAATATTTCAAATCTCAAAACATGTAATGTTGAGGAAACGATATAAAAGTGTAATTTATGTTAATATCTTTGAGATGCATGTAAAATTTAAAATAATAAACAGAACACATAAGAATAAAAGTTAATTTTTTTAAAATTTTATCTTTCTAATAAATAAATATATATACATATATTATTGACTCAATAAATATTTCTTTTAAATAAATACTAGTCAGAGTGTTTGAGAAAAACAAACATTTGAAAGAAAGAAAAATATAGTTTTGCTGATTGATGAACTTTATGATGGGTTTCGTGCGTAGCGAATTTCCAAAGAAAAATGGAAGTGGCAATGGCAAACAATTGTATGCCCAATCATTTCTATCCTACACATTTTCCATTTATATAGATCTCTCTCTCTCTCTCTCTCTCTCGTTCTCTCTTTCTCGGGAAAAACTATATGGCCGAAAGGTATTGTACGAATCGAAACGGTCCGTCGGCTTTGGCCATTCGAAGCGAGATCGAATCCGGTCCTCTAGTGCGCGAGCCTTGATTTTCTACTATTCAAAATAATGAGAAACGTCCGTCGGGATGTCAGTCAACGTCACTCGGCGTCGCTCCACCCCCTCGATAGTCCGAATAGTCCGAAAAGGCGCAACAAAACATGGAAATCGTCTATCCTAGTCTCGCGCATCTGACAACGGCTCAAGCGAGGCACGTTAATTGTACGGTGTTTCCAAATTAAATGCTGGTCAATGTGGGATAAAAAGAATTCGTGCCGCTCGCGCGGTCACTCTTTCTTCATATTGGACCGTAATCAGAACTATTTGAGAAAATATTTTTAATTAAACGGCGTGTCGAGATTGATAATTAAAGGTTCACGTTAAAGAAGTATTATATGTATTTTTAAAAATTATGAAATTATTATTTTAAAATTCGATTTACATTTAAAGAATAATATTATAGCATCTTATTAAAGATCTCTGAACGCAAAATTGCTAATTTGTTGAGAAATTAATCGTGAAGTATATTCGAAGCAATCTATTGTATTCATCGTACTCTGAAATGCTTTATATCTTGTCCAACAATAACGTTCCACTTAAGCCTACAAGAAACTGAAGATGAAAAATAGACCGAACCGTTAATTAGATGCTACGTTACTGAAGATACGTTTAATTGTTATCTACGAGCGAGATCTGCGAAGAAGGAAAATCTGGGCGTGTCGGATACTGTAGTTTCTGCCGCCTACTGTGACCATTGGTCAGGAACCATAAACTTCTTCTACGGGATTTCTTTTGTGGAGATGCTAGGACTGCCCTTCGCAAAATTGTTTTATGAGGTATCAAATTGTATGCCAATAAAATTTTAATTTAACAACTTTGAAATTGTACGTAGCCACTCTATATTGAAACTTAAAATCCTGTATATTTAAAAAATATGGAACTTATTTAAAAAAAAGCGAATTATTTAATATTAATAATAATCCTTTACATTAACTTTTCTATTAACTGCAAAGTGTTCCATATGAAATTTTTGTGAATAAAGTATTCCATATTTTTTATCTGCTTTGTAAAATTTATTCTTTTTCTTCACTATCAAAGAAATAGTTGAATTTTTCATAAGCAATTGTGTGTGTCGATTTAAATAGAATTTTTAAATTGTAAATATTTATTTAAAAATAATAACCGCAAATGTTGTTTCATAACTCCCCTCTTACAGTTAACAAGATATTTCTGCCAAGTTTTTGGTGAAAAACGCACTTGCTGCAACACTGCGCGCCAAGGGCGGTCTAGTAGGCGGAAACACGCTCACAGAATGAGACTCGTCTCACCTGCCGACGATATATTTTTCGCCGCAGATGGCACGGCAGATGATCGATCACCGAAAATAAGAAGAGAGAGAGAAATCCCGACGTCAATGACTAATCTCCGAGTTCGAGCTCGGAGTTCACCACGTAATGTAGCGTTCGAAGGTGGAACGAATCCGTATTTGATTAGAACATCCTCGATATACACGTAAGACGCCACGCAAACATCGAAGATTAAGGATACTCGTCGTTCACGTATAGCATCTTGCGTAACGTAATTCGACGCAGCCGAGGAAAAATTTAGAGTTGCACGACTTACCGTTCTAAATTATAGACCATTTATTGCGTCATCGCGAAGGGTTGTCCGAGTTTAGAGAGAAACTGCATTGCTTTTTAAAATGCAACCGGTGCATTTATTCTCTACGATTATGAAGCGAGGAAGGAGAACGTCATATTTCGTGTAACTCCCAACTGCGCATCCTCGCTTCTTTGTTCACGCCGTGCTCGTACGCAACGTCGTCGCTGCGCCCTCGATTTATCTGGCATCTCGCGAAACCGAGGTAGGTACACGAGCCACGAAGCGGATCGACACGGATTCACCTTATCCGCGGTATCTGCGCGTGGCTGCAAGTACTTCGGGAGATGCCTGCTTTCTTCAGCTCCGCGTAGACGTAGTCGAGCAACGCCGGCATCGATCGCCGTAATTTACGGCGTCGATGTCGCCGCTATCGGCCGATTCCGATCGGCTGCAGACGAAGACTTCGAGACAAGTGGGAAGATAGGAAGAAGAAAGCCGGCGCGCGCGATCGCGTCGAGGTCGTTATACGTTGCGAGTAATGAGCGAGTACTCGCGAAGGCAAAACCACGTCTGTCGGGTGAGAATGCGAGCTGCACGCGAGAAACACGCGTGTTTTCCCGGCTTTCAATTAATTGTCGAGCAAATACATATATGAGTTTTCCTCTTTTATTTTATACATATATATCTATAGTAAATATTTTTTATATGTTATGTAATATTAGCTATTTTAATCTTATATTAATCTGTTATATTCGCATTGATTGGCGAATGGATAAGCGCGGAAAAATCTCGCGTTCGTCTGTATCGACGCGTTCTTTCGAAAGCCAAACGAAAAAGATGAGGCACAAGAAGAAGAAAAAGGGGCGGGGGAGAAGGAAAAGAAGTTTGCCGCTAATGGCGTTTCCCTAATGAACGCTTTCTTTGTCTCGGGCAAACAACGAGGTCCGGGACCCATCCTGCCTGGAAGCTGTGCCGTGAGATAAATAAATTCAGGACTTTCGCGAAGTAAAAGAACCAAAGCAACAGCTGTACTTCTTTACGTAACAACTCCGTCTCAATTGAATGCTTCCTTCGTCCCCTGTCACAAATTGATGCCACAAGTAGCGATACCGAAATTCCGACGATAAAAGAATAACACAAATATTTATTTTCGCTTTGAACGATCTCAAGTACTTAAAACACGACATCCTACTTCCTTTCATTCTCCTACTGTTCTCAACGATATCTGAGCGCTTTTTACGCTACAATTTGATCATACACTCTTCTGAATATTGCAAAATAAAATTTCTGAAGAGAACCTAAAGAAGCCATGAAGAACTACAAAAAATTAGACTGTGTACATTAAAATTTTTTCAAGAAATATTATTTTTTCTCGGAATCTAAATTGCTTCGAAGTATAATTCAATTTTAAATGACATGCTGCTTTCCTCATGCCAAATTATTAACATTTATCAGAAGAATCGTGGCGCTCCAATTTCGCAAAACTATATTGTATTGTAAGGTTCAAATTAAGCAAATTCTGATTTCGGCGATTCGATGCTTCGATCCTTGCATGGAAACGCCCATTTGGCCCGAAGGTCGAGTCCGATCGCGAGTCCAGTCGCGAACTAATTCCACGCTCGAGCGACAGCCAACTAATTTTTGCTCGAAGCCAATTTCGTGTGCGACCCGACTGCGTCCTTGAGCGTTGTCTTTCTTTCTCTCGTCATTAATAATACAGGATATTACTGTGTTAGTATGCCAATTTCTGCTCTGACCGATAGCGATAACTCTATAATACTTCCCATGCCGGCAATGGATCTTTTACGAGATCGCACAAGATCATTGATTGTCATTATTTGTCGTGAATCATCCACGAGAGTTTCTTCTTCAACTTTTATCATGTCTGCGAAAGAGTGTATCTTTGAAAGAAATCATATCGCAATAATTGATTAAGGGATCTTGACTAATTAATATATAAAAAATGTTGCAATTATGCTTAATATTAATTAATAATAGTTATATCATGATAAAATTAAATATTAAATCTAATTGCGCCACATTTTCTACTCTCTCGCGCATTTGAGCTAATAAAAATCAAAACTAAATAATTTCGCATAAAATGCACGATGGGAATATAGGTCAAATAAGGTAACCAGCAACTTCTACAGTCAACTATGTTAACTCTATTCTTAAAACAACCAGAGCTCCGCGTATTAAGCCCTGACACGACCGGTGTTTCTTCCGTCCACTCCGACAATCTTCGATCCTTTTTCCACGCATCGGAATACCCGAATCCCGCGTAGTATTGACGTAGTTTGAATATAGGGTGCGAGAGAGGAAACGGCACGATGGCGAGGGAGAGATGGTGACGCGGGGGGAAGCATGGGACGTGAGTCCAGAGAAGCGGTCTTCCAAGTCCGCATTTCTCGATGCCATCTCTCCACCCCCGGTCTCTCCCTTTCTCGCTTACCCCTTGCCTTTACCCCGTGTGCGCCATTCCTCTCCGTTTCCTACACCTCGTCCTTGCCGGTCGTCCTCGCCCTCGCATCTTTCCTGGCCCCCCCACATCCGTCCACCTGTTTCCCTCTCCTCTCCCGGCACCACCGCCATCCTGCTGGCACCCTTGCGAACCATCCGAGCTATCCGAACCCCTCTGGATATCTCCATACGCCACTTACTGGGCTCAGGATGTTCTCCGCGCGTACGTGAGCGGAATCTGCGAGCGCGCGGAATGAACCCGGTTAAGCGACGTAGCTTTTATCAATATCGCCGTCGGCTCTTTCTGTGCATCGACCTATCAATTCGTGATACCCCATTTCACTTCAATCTCGAAAATGACTTATGCAGAAATACACGAAAATTCAGAAAACATCGAAGAAAGAACACTTGACAAACGTCTATGAAATTTAAGTCTTGTATTTACTGTGACGTGAATCTTTATTTTACGTAGCACATTAATTAAATTACTAATTAAATATTTGCATGATCTGCAATTTTTTTCTAATTTAATAATCGACCTATAGAAGAAACTCGAGAATTAGTTAATTCATACATGCATATATAATCCTTTCTTAAAAATCGGATATTAAATATTAAGAATATTAAGAAAATTAGAATTCGAGTAATATCTTAAAATTTTATTTCATTTCAAACTTGATTATAAATGTGATCTTTGGAACATTAAATTGACTTTTAAAATTCATTACGTTAATTACATCATATCCTAAGTCCGATTTGGACTGGGCAATAAATAGATTTTAAATATTTATTTATTTATTTGATGTAATACATTTTAATTATTCTACAGAGAATAACGCTTTTTAAATGTATACTTTTGTTTTTACCTTTTTGACAAATGGTTTTATATCTTACATTATTTTAATGCGGTCTAATGTCTTAACGGATGATTCTACATTAACTAACGTTCAAAAGTTTGCGTAAACAAGTAAAGAAAATCCCGTCTAAGACGATAAGGGCCAGCGATTTCGTCTCTCGTCGAAGAGTTTCAGCACTTGAGCGTCACTGCGGCGGTCGGCACTCCTCGTAGGGGTGGTCACCCTCGCCGGACTGCAGAATGTTGTCGCTGGAGGCGGCAGCAACGATGGCCAGGGAGACGGGATGGTTCGTCGAGCGGTCGGCTATAAGGGGGTGGACTCTAAAGTCCACCCGAAGGGTAGCTGTGAGCGTAGGAGGGTGTGCGACGGAGAGCGCGAGAGACGGAAAGGAGGGTCGGGAGCGAAAGAGAAAGACCGAGAGAGAAAGAGAGAGAGAGAGAGAGAGAGGGAACACGGGAGAATTTACGTCCCCCGGTGAATTCCTACAGGACCTCATATCGCGCGTACACACGTACGTGCACACATGCGTGAGTACGCGCGTCGTGCGCGCGCGCCATATACACACACGGAGGACCGCACACGCGCGTGGAATGGTATATAGCTTCGGAAAATTCTTGCACGCCATGGATGGCTACAGCTAGTTCCAAAGGAGCTCTATAAATCGTGAGAACACATGGCGGCCACTTTCTTCGGCCACGTACGATTCGTACGGCGCTACACGTGTCGCGCGGTCGATCCCTTTAAAGCTGCGCGCACATACGCCGCTGCCTCACGGTTGTATTGCGGACTGTTACCGTGTGTCCTTTTGTTTAATGTACCCGACGGCGAGCGACTGAGAGACAGTGCTCTCGTTAATAGCGAATCTCACGTGACAATCGAGTGCGCAGACAATCGGATCGCCCCATGGAGATATATTTGTGGCACAAGCATTTGTGTGAATGCTGCTTTAAACATATGGCTGTTATATGCTGTAATTTAAATACAGAATACTGTCTGTTTCAGATACAAGAATTGATATTGGTATGATTTAATATTCGAAATATGCAATCGATCAAAATTATTTGATTGTCATATTTTTCCAAAATAGTGAATTAATAATTTTTCAACTCAACTTTTCTAACATTTTAATGTAGTTTGTTCATCAAGTCAATTAGTAATGGAAGATATTTTTATATTTGATAATTTCTATTTTATTTTCCCATCCTTTGCGAAATATTATATTATAACTTTATCATGTAGCAAAAAATACGTCACTTTGTTAATTATTGAAATAACTTTATGATATGAAATTGCTTGACAAATGCAGATATATTAATCGCAATTGTTTTTTACTACAATGCACATTTCTTTTAAGTTTCTATACTTAAACCAACCTGTAGTAAACCTGTAACTTCTACGTGTTGTCGACAGAAAATGTCAATAAACGTGTAGACGCGAAGGAACCTTAACGGTGGACCAAACAGGAGCGGCAAAGCAAGGCGCCAATCACGCGCGAAGGCAAACAGTCCTGCGGACCGCCGTTGATTGCCAGGGAAGTCCTTCCTCCTGGAGCTTGTGTCCTGGAGATAGACGCGACTCGCCACTACCACGTCCCCTGAATACGAAATCAAAAGACAGTTGGTTGGGTTCATGGCAGCGTGCAGATTCGTCTCGAAAATTGGCGCATCCGAGTAAATACGAGAAATTCTGAAGATCTAAAGAATTCGCATCCTCCATCCGAAAAAACTTTTTGTTTCAACAAAAAGAAAATTCCAGAAAAACTACAGACTAATTTAATTAATCGTACATCCATCCGAAAAGAATAAAGAATAATTTCAGAAGGAAAAAGACATCGATGCTCCAAAGATGTTAAGAATCAACTTAGCCGATCTTGACCCTCTCGATTTGATTCCGTGGCGCTAACATCGAAAGAAGCGAGAAACCGGGGGTGCGTAGGAGAGACGTGTTTCGCTTGTCCAAGCCTCGTGAATATTCCAAGCTCTAAAAGCTTCCCTCCCTCGCCCTTCCTCGCTCGCTTAGAGCAACGACGAGCGAAGGGTCCATCACGTCCATAACAAGCTGTCTCTCTTTCTCTCTTCCTCAACCATACCCCTCTCTCCATGCTCATTCCCTCCCGATCTAACCTCTCTAGGTCTTCTCGAGGATGGCTCTCAAAGGGTCCAAGGCTATGGAGACGTTGGCACTAGGGGAGAGAATCGGTGCGGAAGACAGAGAAGGGTATACCGTGGACGAGGAGAGATAGGGAAGAGAGAAGGATGAAGCGAGGAAGAGACGAGGAAAGGGAAGGGCTAGGCCCATCGCGCCTACGTTAGGTAAATTCGATGTAACTCGAGGGGATGAGGATAAGAGCAGGTTGTGGATGAGGTTGGGGAAGAAGGGAGAGAAGGGCGAGAGAAAACGGGGGAGTAAGCGAGGAAGAGACCATCGCCCACAGGGGTGGACCGGTGATCGATAGCCACACACTTCGGCCACCACCACCTTCAGATCCCTGGACTCTTCCTACGTCGGGTAACTCGGCTTGCGGAGCTTGCGAGTTGAAGATCGTTGAGCCTGGCGAAATTGTGCGCAGCTCTTCGATTCGGGAAGACATGATAAATAAACTAGAAGTAAATGAACCAAAACGACACTGAATTACAAATGGAGCAAGATGATAAAAATATTTTGCTATCGATAAGCTTCTGACAATTAACAATAAAACGACATTGAAGGAATTCTTTGCAATACGTATACGTGGCTATGTTTTATATTGAAAATTTCTAGCGAAATATGAAAACATGAATTGTAAAACTGTTTTATTACGTTCAACATTTTCATTTTCGTTTCAAGAACTTTAAAATTTTATTTTAATATCTAAAGTTTCTGCAAGTCACAATTCTATTCTTCTGAACAATTTCGAGTTTCCGGAGTACAAAAAAAATTGCTGACAAACCTTTTCTTGTTGGCATAATCGATACTAGATAAATTGCATTTTTAGAACGAGAGACTTAATGTATGGCTGTGTTTGTTGAAATTCCGTGCTAATCATTCTAGACATTCGTCTCACTGTAAGCTTTTATACTTTTCTGGTCTATCTATATCTTTCTGTCGTTGCATTTAAAGAATTCCCTCCCATCATTAGTCATCTTTGACAGGCCTTCATCCGATACTGTTTATTCAAGTTAACCCTAGGATTAAGCTTAGGTGAATCTTCACTTTCCTGCAAAATTTCCTCAAAAATTTCCACATTTCTTACAGAAATGTGATCTTTTAGATATCGCATAGCAAAATTATTTAAATTTTTTTGACAGCAGAATTATATGATATTCAGGTTTGAAATACCTAAACCTATACATAACCTATACAAAATAATAATTTAATATATAATAATATATTTTGATTAATAAAAAGCAGAAATTGTAATTATAATTCTCAAAAGTTTAAAATAATTTTATTGACAATCTTTTCAATTTAATTGGCTCAGCCATTTCTAAGACATCAATTAGGAAGTTAATTTATCTTGATTCTACATTAAATTATGGATAGACCGTTAAAAATGTGTAATTAACGTCATCCTGTATATATGCCGCATGTATAGCTCAAGAGTATGTAAACACCTAAGGGTAAATCCATTTTGCGCGTTAAAGGGAAAATCCGCTCGAAGGTCTTTTTTCTCTCATACTCACGGCTAAGTGCGCCGAGATACACTTTTCATAAGGAGAGACATTACTTCGTCCGCCATTACGACATACGAAGATTAACAACTACTTCCTGACGGCGAACGCTCGACGTTCTCCTTTTTGCCCGGCGCTCGACTAATTGCAACCATGCGAGCATATTTCTGCGCACAAGGCTCGTCGGGGATGAGAAAAATGACGTTCCTCGTACGTCCCACCCCCTCTTCCTTCTCCGTTCTTCCGCGACGCGGCCGTAAAGAGCATTGTGTGTATAGGGAACTGCCGTCAGCCTTACCGAGGACATTTTGCGAACACATGCACCCCGCCTGCATTTCACGTTACCTCCTTTTCTCTGTCTCTCCTTTTTGCAGCTCGAGTTCTGCAGCAGCTCATGCTTTTACCACACGGCGAGGTTTTCCCTCATATTTGCGGAGGAAATTTCCCGAAGTCGCGATTAGCGACGGCCGTCGGTAATGGGCAGGATTTTCCAAATCTCGGTGGGAGACTTGCGCCTGATTTATTTTTATTGCGCTGGACTTTAGTCGCTGTTACGCCTCGGCCAACGATGAGGATTAAACTTCATAATCGTAATACGTCGCGGCGGATGATGTTATTAAATTAGGAAGCCTGGTTATGACGCGGAGATAAGCGACGCGCTTAGGTACAGGGCGCATGCGGTGCCGCTACGGTAAATTAATCGGATTAATTAGAACCATTCGTCAGAGAACTCCTGCGATAAGGTCGTCGCTTCGCGACAAAAGAAGAAATATACGCCGCGTAGTTACAAATAGTATTCGTAATCTCCTCGCCTGCGAATCTCGTCATAAGGAGATTGTAACTTAAGTCTGCAATTCTTTCGACAAAACCAGTTCCTAAAATGTTTAATTTTCCACAAAAAAAAATTGAACAGAAGATCATAACTTTAAATGAGATACTTTATTGAATTGTTGAAAATTTTATAAAGCGAACACTCCGCGAAATTCTTTCTTAAATTGTCGACTTTCGCAATCGTGAATCGTGACGATATTATTGGTGCAAAATTCTGTGCGATATCGTGATACTTACAGTCTATCACCGCGTCGTATCACATCGCGGGACAGACGGCGACGGGAGAAATCGGCTGCTTCATTATGGAAACAATGAGACTCGTTCCGTCAAACGTCGCGAGAGCTCGCGTCTCTCGATTCCCACGTAGAAAGCGCGGAATAAATTCTCGAGCGTCGGTCGTACGTCGTCGTTCGCGTCGGTGGTACCACGGCGTTCAAGTCGGAATTATTTACGTTATTCTCGACGAGCCGTCAGTCGCCGCCATCTACGTACAGCACATCAGGAGAGAAAGGAAGAAATAAAGAGAACGAGAAAGAGCAGGAAAGAACAGGGTGTCCGAGAGGGCGTCGCGCGCACATACATACCTGAATAAGGGACGCTGTCCCAGCAGTCCCAGGAGAGTCAGGAACCCAGGATTTGTTTTCAACCCCCCCCCTCTCTTTCGCACTCCGTTCTGTCGCTTATAAGTCCGAAGTAGTTTTCTGTCACAGAGTCTCAATCTCAATGGGGGAGAAACGCGAAAAGGTCCAGCAAAAATTATTCTGGGCAAATTATTATTTATAAATGCCAAATGAAATTTTCGATCGACCGTCGCTGGTTTCGAAGACTAGGTAAACGGCAGTTTCTTAAGTTTTGCCATCGCCGTTTTGGTTTAAGCCATTTCATCTCTCTCTCTCTCTCTCTCTCTCTCTGCCCACGTAAGTGAAAAAATAATGGTAAAAGTTATAAGAAATATTTATGACTTTTATATAATATATTTTATATAATAATTAAATTGTAAAAATATAACATATAGAAGCCTAGTGCTTTCTCATTTGATCAGAGATATCTAGACATTTTCATACAGCGTATATTTTATGCAAATCTTTTTCTTCATCTTTCACGCAAGAAGAAAAATATCGCTTACTATTCTCAAATCCAGAGAATATTAAAGCATACAGCGCGCTCTTGTGCAAAGTCATGGATGCGCAAAGTTCCAAAATTTGAAAAGTGGAACGCCAACGGAGTGGCGTGAGAAATAAACTACCCAGACTGCTGACCGGCACACCGAGAAAGAATATCCATTCCTCAAAATCTTATCTTCGAACAGAACGATCCCGGGTTCCATGAAAAGTGTCCGCGCGCGGGTGAAATATCGCGAGAAAATTCGTACGTACGTTTTCACGCGGCGACGCGGCGACCGGCGTGAGATGCAAAAAGACAGATAAAGAAACATATTGCCGCCACTGAATGCATGCTACGCATGCATTTTGGCGTGGATGGATCTCCGGCGACACTAAAACCGTTCACGATTTCCGTACAATTGTCACGCGAACGGTTGGACAAGCATTGTCCGTCAGGCAAGAAAAAAAAGCACCGCGGGTGGTTAGAAAATTCGCCTGAGGGCGGAGAAAAATGAAAAAGGACAGAGTATGAGGGAAGAGAGGAGGAAGGAGAAGGAAGGAGATTTGAAGGAAGGCTCAGCTCAGAGGATAGCAAAGGCTAAGCCGAAATCGTTTCAAAAGATGAGGTTCCCCCTGGCCGCGCCAATGTTATTGTGTATTTCGACGTTCTTACATTTCTTTCTTCTTCTCTTTCGAATTTTCGATGCTTCTTCTGTCTCCGTTTCTTTAAAAAAATTACCGCTTGCGTCAAATGCTTACGTCTCGTATTGGATGCAATTTCGTTTAAATGTAATTTAAAGATTCGAGTACATGGAAAAAAAGGCTATAAATGTCATGTTATAAAGATCCTTATAGAGCGTTGTAAAAGTTCTTGAAAACATTGAATGAATATAATTCATTCCGTTCGACTTCTTTTTTTATAGTTAAGTCCTTAATTTTTTACAACATATATCAAGCATCTTCCATTTCAGAAAACTTTTACTCTGTCTGCTAGCTCTTGTTTGTATACAAAATGAATAAATAATATATTAATTACAATGTAATAATTCATTTATTTTTTATATTTTCTTTTATATTTTCTATGCTTTCAAATTCTTCATAAAATCAATTAAAAATTGAATATTATATTTAAAAAGTAAAAAACGTTCTAGGGAAAAAATATAGGAAGAAAATGGAAAATCCCGTTTTCAATCGTCAATTTTTTTTTACGTTATTAGTTAAAGTTAATGTTAATCGAGATATATGCGAAAAAGAGAGAAGTTCATATCAAGCGTCTCTACTTTACATACAGTGTGGCCATGAAGTATACAGGAGGAAGCATGCATCATAAAGTCTAACGACATCGTCGCATAGACGTCATCTCTCTCGTTTTTTTTTCCACTTCTGTTTCGCCGTTCCTTCCACCCTCTCATCGGACGATGCGGCTTCGTATATACTTGGCTTCGTATTTGTTTCAGTACGCGCGAGCACGTGTCAATGGCCCCGCGCCAAAATTGCAGAAACACGCCGGCCGTAGCCGCTGATGGCTTTTCGGTCTTCTTGCTTGATTTTTGGTAATTACGCCGCGCGGCGCGGACGGCTAGCAATCTCGTAGCCGGCACTCGAGCTGCCTCCGCGAAACTTCGCCCGATGATCGCTCGGCAAATAACAGAGACCGGCGAGCAACGTGGCCGAGAGCTCGCTGGAGACGCTGCTTCTTCGCCGCGGCACTATGTATCTTCCGCTCCCTACGCTCGCCTTCGTACGATTGTTTCGCAGGTATTCCCGATGATCGCGCAATTAGACTCACGCGAACAAATCGCGCCGATTTTGGGAATGAAATGTTGTCTCAACGTGCTTCTTAATTTTACTCAAAGCTGCGGAATTATTTATCTGTTATTCAATAGTTTCTTCCGCAATTATTCCATGCGATAAAAAACTTTATCGAAATGCATATATCTTTTTTTATTAAATATATATATCTTCTCTCTGTAAGTCTTCTTTTTTCCTCTTCTTTCAAATAACTTATTGATAGCACGATGTGATTAAAACCGTATACACATTCGTTTCGCTCTGTAAATTCTCCAAAAGTACCTTATAATCCTATAAATCTCGTTTAACCCTCGGCTATGCTTGACGATTTATTTGGATAGCCGATGCGGCGAAATTAAAGAAAAATCCCGATCCCCATGACGAAAGGCGCTGGTGTTATTCATCTCCGACGGGCTACACGCACACAAGTAGAACCGCCTTTACGAAGGACTTGGATCATTAATATAAAATTCCGCCAACCAAAACAGACAGTTATATATTTACAAATTTCAAATTTATTTTAATTGGTTTAACAATTTTATAATTCAATATTATACATATATACGATATTACTTGTTTAAGAAAAGTAATTGCAAATATTAAAAATAAAATAAAATAGATCGTCACATATTATTATAAAACTCTAACATTATACTGAGAGAAAAATATAGTTACTTTTGGCCTCAATCATAATTTTATAATATTTCTAACACATATGATTAACTTAACTACATGCATCATTATGGTAACCATAATTATCGTTATTTTTCTCTCAGAGTATAAAAGTCACTTAGTATTTGTCTATCTAATTATAATATAAATAAACTGCATAAGACGTAAAATCACAATCAAATATTAGTGAAATTGTAGAGATTCTTTTCGATTTATACATATGTATACAATGCCATAAAAATTTTTGTTAATACATATCGTCTTCATTATTCCTTCAACATATTCGCATTATAACTATAGCTTGAATCGGAGATTATCGATTATTATTATTTTTAATAATATACTCCAATATTATTAAATCATAGAAAGCGTCGTAATTTACCGTAGTATCGTAACATCGAAGCTCGCGAAGACACTTACCTTCAGAATCTTTTCTGTGCATTCCGAAATATTCGAGGATAATTTTCGTCCATCGTGGTAAAATTTCCCGGGAGGAAGTCCTGTGGACGGCGTAAACCCCCATCTCTCTGGAAGGAGTCGCGCGTAAGAGTATCCATCAACGTTATCTCGAGATCTCCACACGGCCTCGGAATGGATTCATTAAGGGCGAGATTCATTAGCATCCCGAGGGAGATTGTCGCTGGTCGAGGTTTCGTTCCTCGTGCCTTCATGCGTTTCTTCTTTACCTTTTCACCACGTCCCGTCCGGCCTCGTCATTCTCTCTTGTCGCCACTAAGACTAGTTAATTCTTTTCTACATTTCAATTTCTACATCGTGATGAATCGTAGAATGTTTTTAAAAATAAAAGTTTTAAAATATATTCTCATCCTAATTAAAATATATTCATATTCTTTCTTTTTTCACAGGTTTAACGTTACGCTTTCTTGGTTACACACCTGAAAATGGCAGCAGGGAATCTCTTTTGTTAGAATCTTGAATGGTGGTCAGTACTGTGACTCTGAATGAAGTCCTGGTCATTGATCATTAGCGTTTCAATAACAGAAAGTTTTTAAAACGTTAGTAAAAGGTGAATGCCATCTGGAATAAAATTTTGAATGTCATAAATAAAGATAAATAACAATGTAGAAAGTTTACATTCGAACCTTCTACCTATAAGGATATAGTCTTGTTTAATCATATTATACAATATTTTATTATTATATGCTTATAATAATAAAAATTTTACTATATTGTAATGATAAAAATTTTGCAAACCAAATTATTTTGCATCGTCATAGCTATGTTTTTTCATATTTATTATATTTTCTGCAAGAAAGAGACTTGCCGTTATTAAAAATCTCTCGTAAAATCTCGCATGATTCGCGATACATTCGTGGCGACCCTCGTGGCTTCCAGATGGGCCGGGCTTAATCCTTTGGATGACACAATGTCCGCGTAACCGACGGAAGAACGGACCTATAAGGAGGCGGAAGAGCAAGGGGAGAGAAAAAGATCTGGAGGACTGCGGCTTCGTCATTCCGCTGTCCTATAATCCTCCGGGAGCATTCGCGATCAGACAGGACACACTCTGCGTCTGTGTGCTCGCACGAGCTGAAGAGAAGCCCGGAGGAAGGAGAAAACGAGTCGCGCGACCTGAATAACTCCACCCGGATGTTTCTAATGCGTGGATTAGCGGGCTCATGAGTTCGTGAAGAGGACCGATGAACTTCGAATCATGCAACCTTTCTTTTCCCCTCTCGCCCAAGTTTGTAGAATATCCGCGATGGTTGCTTTTTCAATTTATCACGGATCATCAGGTGCAACCGAGTAAATTTTATTGTAGGCAATAAATACACTTATGATTATATAGTCAGAGAATATTTTCAAGCGATATATTGAATAATTTGGCCGCTTATGAACAATTTAGAACTACTTTAAATTTTACTTCAAATAGAATTCTTGCATGCTAATAGCTTTATGCAAAATGCACTTATTAATAATAAAAAAATCTTAATCGATATTAATTGAAACTTACATAAATTGTATGTTATTAATTATTAAATAAACGTATTTCTCTATATTTCTTCTGTAGCTTATTAATCTGATTATTTCAATTTTTCGTTCACATTTCGATGAATAAGTCCGGGAAGAGAAAGTTTGCATAATCAAAGTAACGTCTTTGATGATTTTTATTTCTGTTCGTCTGGCCAGAGTTATGTTCGCTATCGTTAAATAATTTTCCTCGCTGGGAAGTGAAGGGGCTCGTTATCTTCTCACGCGCGGTCCTGCGGAGGCTTGTAAATCGATCAAATTCTGTCCGTTGGAACGTTTGACGAGGGCGCGACCGCCGTTCTCGAAATCAAAAGGGAACAGGACAGAGAGGGAGAAAGTAAGAGGGAGAGAAAGTGAAGGAGGGAAGACCAATTCCGTCTAACCGCGTCGTTTTACTTCGATAAATATGACGCGGAACCCCTTTCCAAGGGGGAAATGCAAAACACCCCATCGCCGCTCGGTAGGCGGGGTGCAACGGAACCTGCGTAATCCGCCATACGTTTCCCATGAATATGCATCTGCGAGGCTAATGCGATTTGATTCACGATTGGCCTAAGCGACGCGGGAAGGGCAGAACCTCTCGAAAGCCCGCAATAATTCGATACATCGACCGTGAGGCGCAAATTAATGTTTGTTAGCGTAACGTTTCCCGGCAGAGACGGGAAGACGCGCGTCTGGGATGAAAATAAATTACTGCACGCCGTTGCCACGATCTAATTCGGCCAGGATTGATTAATATGTTCCGCGATCGCATAGAAATGAGACATTAGAAAATTTCAGTTATCGCATTTTACTTTAACTCAATTTAATCTCGACTACTGCTGCTTATTAGACAATAAACACACGCTTATCATTTTTCAAATAATCATGTAATTTGACTGAGTCTCTGCTATACTTTTTTAAATTGTTATTTTCTAATTGAAATTTTCTCATTCCTCTAAGAATATAAAATATTATACCGTTACAATTATATATAATCTTAGCAGAAGAATTAAAATGTCATGCTATTGCTATAGAAAATTTTAAATATTTACTTTTTAAATATTACTGTGTCACTATTTTTTATAAAAAAAAAAGATGCGTTATTAAAAAAACATATCTGTTGGTTTACGATCTCTTACTATTTTCCGTTTAAAGCTCGAAATTGCAGCTGCCGCAAGAAGACAAAGCCGCAGGAGAGCGAGAACGGGGGTGGAACTCGGATTTAATTGCTTTACTGCCCGGCACTTCCGGCAAACGCAGCGCAAAGCCAATAAAGGCCGATTTTACTCCAACCCCTTGTAAACTTTATGTCGGGAGCAACAACGTGGCGGCAGATTCTCACCGCGCGACGGACGAGAGCGGAAAGCAGCAGGGGAGCAGTGCTTTTACGTCGCGTGGAAATAAAAGATTTTTACGACGCATGGAAAAACATTCGCGCGATGGAAAAAATCATCAGATGGTATTTAACAATAATTTCTACGAACTTTTTGAAACTCGCCTTTATTAATACATCACCTACGAATCCTCGATTCTCTCCGGTTTTCTTCTCGCGTTTCGTAAAAGAAAATGATACGGGATCCTGAGCAATAATTACCGGGGAAGTGCTTAATGAGACGCGTTCATGGTCGAGCGATCGTTGTCTTGTAAATTACACTGGCAATTTAGATACTGGCGATAGATATTGTACGATGCAAAAATCACTAGGTACTTTTGAGTGTCTTTTTTGGAAATTATATGTCCATTATATCGTAAATTTAATTTGATGAAAAATTTTATTAGACATTTTATTATGTTTATCGGGATTTCATCGCATTTGATTATATCAATGATGTATTCGTTTCTGACATTTTGCGAAATAAAATAAACTGATAACACTTGAAGAAGGTAAATAATAAGAATAATATATGTATATATTTATTTTTAATAATAAAAACGGGAATGCGCAGAAATTATGCCAAGTTTATGCTAACGGAAAAACAAAAACGTGGGAAGTAAAAAGATGTTATAAAAATATATTTAAACTTAATACTATTTTATTTGAATATTTGATCTTTCAATATACTAAAAGAAAAATTGTATTTTGGACGCAAAATGCGTATCTCATATTTTATATATCTATATTCGGCAATATAAAAAAAGATTGGATGTGAATCTGAATAGAAATATTGGAAAATACGCGCGTATTTCTCGCTCTGGAATATTTTATGCCGCGAGGTGTTGCGACGAATAAATAGAAAATCGCGAAATTTTACTCGTACCTCTCCGTAGAAATTCAAAGTATAACTGAATTTCGACGGGACATGCAACATTGCAACTATCCGAAAACTCATACGCGAAGGTAAACGAAAATGTATTCACTATTATAATTAAAATTCACTCATTGTTAGATTTCCCCGTAATCTTTTTATTATAAATGTACAATATAATCTGTGCTTTCCTTCAATATATAAAATTCTTTTAATGCCGATAAATTCGTCGTAAAGTATGAATCGAAAAGATAAATGTCTCGCACGTGTTGTATTCCAGTTTCATCCGTAACAAATGCGTTCGCACGATCATCAAATCGCACGCGTTATAAAAAATGCGCTACCGCGGGACAATTCATTCAACGACACGTGGTGTCCCTATTTCACAGAAAACCGGAGGGCACCTGCGCGGCTTTGGCCGTCGGTCACTTCCTGCAACAACCTGGGGGTAACCAGGTTAATCCTCGATTGACCCTCGTACGCACAGGTTGGGCCTATCCCGAGGAGAGGAAGAGAGAAAAAAGGGGGAGAGAGTATGGGAAAAAGAGAGAGAGAGAGAGAGAGACAGAGAGATTCCGGCACGCGACCAGAACCGCAGAGAGCAGTGACAAAAAGGTCGCTCGTCACACATACAGAGGCACGTAGTGAGCCTGTGAGCGAGTTGGACGGGCTTCTTAACATAACTTCCTCCGGAGAGGAAGAGGTGCCTTCCGTAAGGGCCTGTTCGTGAGAGACGGGCGACTCTTCCTTGGCCCTTTAACCAAGTCCCGGGGCCTCCGGGACGACAGGTTGTCGATAGCCCGTTACGAGCTGTCGACCTACGCGTCGATTCGCGCGGCTGTCGGATCGTTCCATGTGATAACGACATTATCGAAATTATATCTGATCCGGCGAGAACGTAAACCCGTAATAAAGAAACCGTTTGCCGTAGAGAAATACAGGGCCAAATGAAGGACGGAAACGATTTATCTAAATCTCCTCCCGTAGAATATTTACCTATTTCTCTTGAATAAGGGAACGTTTGCTGGTACAGCGAACGAGTGTACGGTAAATGTAATTTATATTTAATGCCAGTGTCACATAATAATATATTAAGTCTCACTATAAGAATTTCACGCGTCGTTGGTGAATATTAATAATTCTTCACTTGCAAGAATTATATCATTTTTTTTACAATACGTGTATAAATCGATTTCATTGAATTGCGAAACTGCGCGCTTAAGTCGTCAATATTATTACATCACTTTTGTGATTGATAATCACGATTTTTCCAATGACCATCGACGAAAGACGTGTACAACATTTTCACGTCAGCGTACCGCTGTAATTTCCCAGCAGACTACCGGCATGGGTTTGCACACAACTTTATACCGTAATTGAAGCTTTGATACGATACTAATTTTATACGGATACACACTTGCGGACGTGTAACGCGATAGTTTGCCTCACGTAAACTCCAGAGAGAAAAGGGCGACTGCCCTTCGGCGTGGCCCTCAGGTCGAAACGACAGGTTGTCGATAAACACAGGTACCCATACGTCGTACAGAGCCGCATCGACGGCTGCTTCCGGCTTCGAGCCAAAGTGTTTCGTCCACTTTTGGGAATACGCTAGCGACCGTAGGTGTAGTTTAGCTTTATCGAACGGCTATCTGATGTTCGATCAATTTCACAAGTTGCCGCTTTAGAGAACAGGAAAAACTATAGGAACTCTTGAAACTTACTACCAGAGTGCAATGTAAAACTTGTATTTGCATTGTATCTATTTGTATTTTTCTTTAGAATTACAGGAAAAAGATAAAACGTAAATTATATTAAAATAAATTTATTTTAATATTATTTCTTTAAATTACTCGTATTAATTTTGGCAATTAATTTATTTTTGATGTATTTCTAGTAGAGTTTAAGCGATACAATTTAAATACTTTCGGAAAAAAAATATTCTTTTTGATAAGTTTTTCATATTTGAATTTTTATACAGAATCTATGTGATTATGAATTATTCATATTTTAATATAATTTCTCCTGTTTCAAAATATAGGAGAATAAAATATTTTCACACTTTATATGTATTCGGTAAAGGTGAATATATTCCAATAAATAAACTTCCTACTTTAAGGGGTGATTTAACGTAAAATCTTGCAAGGAAGCCTTTGCATTCCCATGAAGCCGATGATGA
Source organism: Tetramorium parvispinum (assembly GCA_011638315.1). Classification (NCBI taxonomy): domain Eukaryota; kingdom Metazoa; phylum Arthropoda; class Insecta; order Hymenoptera; family Formicidae; genus Tetramorium; species Tetramorium parvispinum. Next base: position 5,225 of record VBVR01000310.1, on the reverse strand, counting down.
TAGAAGGAAAGGGAGGAGATGCATTCTCGCGGAATGTAGGTCGACGATTCAACAGAGTCCCGAGGATATCCTGCCTATAGATTGGCGGGAAGAAGAGGAAGGAGCGCAAAGTGCGCTCATGAATGAGAAGCCCCGAGGACCTTATCCAGGATTCTGTGCACTTGCACCCCGCCACCCGTCCTCCCGGAGACACCCCCTTCCGGTTGGGCGATTTTATGGGTTTGCCGACCGCCGGATGCCCCGACGAGTGTCATCTTAAATTTTCGGGAAGATTTTCCTTCCTCTTTTGTTCGCGGCACTGACAATTACGGGTAAGAAGAACCATACATGAATTAAGAGATAAAACAGTGGACACAAAATGTCTTTATCTAAAAAATTATTATCACAAAAGTTAAAGCATGTTAATACATTGAAAAACTATACTCTCGCAATTAATACAGAGAAAGATATAAAAATTGTCTCAAAAATATTCTATAGCAAGTACATAAAATTTCGGAAAATTTTTTAAGTTCTTAAATGAATGAATATCTCAAAAATTTTAGAAATGTTATATATAATTATATCAATAAATTTTGCACGTGTCTCGTTACAGAAAAAACTTTTTTTAATTTTTACAATTAAAATTTTTAAGAAAAAAGTCAGTATTAAATTGAATAAAAACGTGATTATATCGTAATGTTTTAAAAGTTTTTTTGAATTTATTGAAATAAAATATAGAGCTTAGAAATTTCCTTGCTACAAAGATTTCCCGTTTTTTCATGCATGGTAGTTTCACTTTCAGATTTTCATGTCTCTGGCAGGAGTTACCGCCACCCAGCGAGCCAGTTTCGTTTTCACGTCCATCAAGCTTTGCCCGTAAAACGGATTTTCCCGTGACAATACACGTGAGTCTTTTTTTCCGCCGCGATGCGACGGATTTCTTTAACCAGGCAAAAGCAACCCTCGGTAAAAACATATGTGTACATGGACGTGCGAGAGGAATGGCATATGAAAGAGAGAGGAAAGGAGAGCGAGTGAGGAGCGAACGTATTTTCGGGAAAAAGGATTCCGTGGGAACATGGGGAGAGTCGGCAAGAGTTGGATTTCGTGAAGAGGAGACCGTCCGTACGTGTTTGAGGATGATCATCAATGGTGGGAGGGAGGGGGAGAGGAAAATAACGTCGACGGATAGGGGAGTGAAACGGTCGTCGCAGATTTTTACGGTTTCAGAACGAAACGGGGTCTCTCGTTAGAGCGCGTTAGGGCGCTTCGAAAGATGAATTACTGTAAAGAAACGTAACAACGAGGTCTGATAGCCTCCTATGAGAAACACATTGAAAAAAGAGTTGAGGTCTGTAGCAAGAAAGAGTTAAAAAATCCGGTATTCAATAAACGATGGATAGAAATTGTAAAAGAACGACATTCTTTTCGAAAAAGTGTCACTTTCGTCAGAAAAAGAACTTTCCCGTTATATCTGGAGAAAAGGTTAAAAATGGACATTCTCTCTCGTAAAGTAACTTATGAAACAATTTTATCTTTGGACAATGCTGCTGTCAATAAATTTAAAATAACAATAAAGACAAAGTAGAAAGTTATATTTTTTGCTTTACAAAAATATATAAGTTTTGGCATAAAAATTGTAAACGAATATTTTTTCCGAGAATCTGTCTCTATGCTCAAAATGTAATTCACTTTTCGTCTGCACGGTTATTTATATTTTAGCTTGATGATCCAAGAGTTCTTTTCACATACTTGTTTAACTAATGTAAGTTAAACTTCTTCTAAGGTGATACAGTCTGATTTTACACACATTCAAGATCGTTCTAACAATACAATAAGTCATAAAAAAAATGTGAAATCGGATTATGAATATCAATCTTAAAATTGAGGACAGTAATAAAAAGTTTTTTCGTGAAATCTTTTGTGAAAACAAATCGGTCATGGATTTATACAACTTTCGCGTTAAAAATTCGAATTTTTGTGTAAATCGGACGTTACAAGGACATGTGTCGACGTGACATGAAATTCTAGCGAGGCTCTCAAATTTCCCTGGTCTCACATGCACACCAGAGAACGCGTTTGGAAAATATGTACGCATGTGCAGCCGAGCACGCGCGAGTGCAGCGTAGACGAGAAGAGCACAATTCTATTGTCGGAGCGAATCCCTTGTTTGCTCGAATATCTGGCGAGCAGCTGATTGGGATTTCCGAGCTCTCAGCTCGACCGTGGATTGCATATGGCGAGTTCCTTTCGTAATGATGATGCTCTCGTGTTTGCGAGAATGGACAAAAGCGCAGAGAACGGTATTTCTTAAAAAGGCTGAGTTAAACAGTTTTATTCAATATTTGTAAAATTTCATTACTTATTAAATAGATTATATAGATTAGATAGATAGATATTACATACTTATTAAAATAGAAAGAATTCGGTTTATATCGATAACGTTAGATTATAGTTTGATTTATTAGTAAGTATAAAATAAAAATTTTTGAAAAACGTGATATTAATTCAACACAATAATAATATAATTTAAGTTAAATTCTATTCTTTCCTTATTTCAATCTTCTAACTTTCTTTATTAATGAAATAATGATAAACCGTCCATCAGAATGCGATTAAATCGAAAACAAATGGAGACGACATAAATATTTACGCTAATATTTTCATCGCAGTTTCGTCATCGTATTTTCGTCACATTTTCAATGTCATGGCTACATTATTAATCTAAATAAAAGCATGGATAGAAGCATATAAAGAAACTTTTACATTGCATATAAATAACATTTAATGATCAATATTTTTAAAACTCTACGTTTAATGATTAATTATCTTGTCGATATTTCTATTCACTACACACGTCTTAGTGGATCAGTTACTATGACATTCGCTGCTCCAAATAAAGTTCTTTTACATTGACATAACTCATGGTTAAGAATGTCTTTTTGATGAAACTACTGTGAGAGAAGAACGCACATGGAATACCGAATTCTGTTCGGCGGAAAAACACTGAATTAGATACTTAATAACGTCACTAATGGGCTATACGTGGATGACTCTCCTCGCCCGACAAGTCCGACAAAAGGGAGAGAGATCACCCTAGCGTCAGGTTTATTTAATACAAAGCTAGCGGCGCGTGCGGGGTGGCACTCGGCTGCCGCCAGCTGCGGGTGCGGGGGTGGCGACAACCTGTTGAGTCAGACAATATCGCGTTTTTACTAATGCCACATCGTCGTCCCGACACGAGGAACGTGGCGGGGGGGGTCGCATTTTTGCCGCGACTAGCCCCAACTCGGGATCGTTATTATCGAGTCACGGATTATTAACCCCACCGAAATACCTGCAAATCCGCGGGGATGAAAAACGGCTTTCCGTATCAAAACAAGTGTACCTTTGCATTTGGAATCGATGGAGCGGAGGCGAGGATATAAATAATATTCGCTTCAATCATTTCAATGTATTCGAATTACTCATGACACTCGTGAAGAAATGACCACACGCTAAGACTGAAATTTGATTCTTCTCTGTGTTTAATATAATAATTTTATAATATAAATACTTCATAATAACATTACAATAATGATGTTCACGAAACAAAAACATATTTTGTTGGTGTAATAAGCTCGATCATTATGATTTAAATTTTCATTGATCACTCAAAAATTCCATATGACTAACAGCGAATTATTACGAGCAGTGATTAATCGAATATTAATCAGAATAATTAAATTAACTGCGAATCTAAGGCCTTAACCGCGCGAAATAATATTAAATAGTATATTGAGATTAAAATAATTATTATATTTATTTCTCTATATTAAAAAGACAAGTCAAAAGAAAGGGTATAGTACGCAATATGCATTACGTATCATCACCCTAATACAGAGTATTGGATCATGACTTCAAGTCGTTGGAAAAAATATCTCGTGAAAGTGAATGCGTAACATCGGGAATGTCGAAAAAAATATATGTAGGTACGATATACAATATACATATATCATCGACAGTTTCACGGAGAGTACTCCGTGCGATCGTAGTATTACTTATAATTGTTGATTGCATTAATTTAAAAATTTGGACAATAAAAACGGAGACATATGTTATACTTTAAGATAAATGTTTTAAATTACATATGTAACTTAAGAATAATTATAGTTAAGTAGGTTACATTTAATATCTCAATGCATCTTGTTTTTTCTATTATCATTATTATTTGCTTTATATCTGTTTGATGATAAATATCAAGCTTTTTGAATCTTAATTCACTCTATTCAAAATTAGCGATATTAAATATTTTGTAGTTTAAATAGATTTCAGATAAAATACAAATAGTATTCTTCATTGTTTATTCAATAATCGAAAGCATTCAAGTAACAGAGTAAAAGACGCAAATGAAATATGATCAGCTTGGTTTCTATAACATATGTCGTGTGACAAGCTTTAACGTTTCTTAGGACGTAAACATATCGTTCTGTTATTATCACTGTTCTTACCGTTATGTACTCTATATGTTTGGGACGAAACTCAAAGCTTTCGTTGCTTACGGTAGAAATATAAATACAATATATTGATTCCGGGTCTTCAGTACTTATCTAAGCTACATAAATTGCTCCCAAGAAAATTGTGTAGCTAATTTCAATTTTACATATGCATATAATTTATTCTCACCTAAACCGTTATTTATTTTCTAAAATTTACGATTGTTAATGTAAGGTATTTTAATTTATAAATTGTAAAACGCATAATTATTTCGACAATTTCAGGCTATGAATGAAAAATTACATAATTTAATTGAACTAATAATTCTCTTCTTTATTTATAAATAAATATTATTCCTCTCTTTATTTTCTACTATCGGCTTTTCGCGACAACCAAAAGAAACGGTCATTAAATACGAAATTCACGGAACTCATCACGCAGCGTTCACATGTGTCGAGCAGCCGCGTGTATGTAAAACGCAAGTTTTTTTTCAATTTTAAATGATTTAAGCATTTCAATTCAGGAATGTGATGTTCGTGATAAATTTGTTGTGTAAAATCATTTATTCTACGGCAATAGCTTCAATTTTATTTTATAAATGACGTCATTGTGCAATTCATTTCATGCTCCTTTATTGTCGAATGCGTAATCAAAATTATCGACGCGAACAGTCTATCGTTATCCTGTGACAGCTAAACACGGTTTATCGATCTCACAGGTTTATCTTTCACGAGCGCGTCCTTCCGGCGAAACGCAACGTCGATTCTTGT
>VBVR01000309.1:0-57487 GCA_011638315.1 Tetramorium parvispinum | reverse complement strand
CGGCTGCGACGATGGATTTAACACTTGAATTTACAATTCAAATACCTTCAATAACTTGAAATTACAATTCGCGGGTTAAAGATGCGATCTTAAGACTTGAGGATATAGAATCAACTGGCTATTGTTTCTCGCAATTTATACTTTTTACGCTTTATGCCCCACTCTTGGGTTCTTCGCATTTTTAAATGGAGGAGGAAGGTTTTGTTTCATTGAAATCCTATTCCGTCCGGCTCATGTCTTACCAGTGATACCGTTCGGTAACTGAATAAATAATCGATATTGACATAATGATACTTACATTCTTTCGTTCTTAAGTGATTGAATTATGATTTAAATTTAATTTTCGTAGTACGTAACATGTCCAAATAAAATAAGTAATATTTCGACAATATCTGATTACTCATTGTGAAACTTGATCTAGATATTATTTCCCTGAGAAAAATTAAGAAGGAAAAAATTCATCCCGCGTATAAGTAATGTGCAATATTCACGGCTTCTAATTTTAAATAAATAATTTATTTCCATTTTATATTATTTGATTTGCAGCGTTACTTTTCCACAAAAATTCTTAATGAAAAACATTTTGTATTTTGTATAAAAGACCTTTGTGATCTTGTATTCTTTCATATAATATAAAAGTATTATACTAATCATACTTTTCACGTAAATCACCAATAGTGATACATTTATGATCTTCCAGAATTAAACTTACCTCATAATGTTTATCGTGCGCATAAACACTTGCGAGCCTTCGTCACCTTTGATTTCAGGATATTATAAGTTATTCCGCTTAGTCCGCCTGCCACATTGTCCATCATCATATCGCATCGCGTCACGTTGCTCACATTCCCATTATGTACTGCACGTGTTCCCACAGATACACGACAGGTTACTTCAGTCCATTTAGTCCAGCGTACCTCGCAACTTCAATTGTTTGATACGCACCGGCTCAAAATGATTAATCGTGTCATTCGCGTTGCAGCGCGGACAATTAAGCTAACAGCGCTCGGCTGCCAGCTAATACACTTGGCACAAAGCTATAATACACCAATTTCGAGTAAAACAAAAATAATGTTGCGCGCACAAGTGCGCGGTAATTGCTTGTAAATATTATCTGCGCTGCGCACTGGAGAAATATTAGGCCGCGTTTAATTACTCTTTTCCAGAGATAATTATCCCTAGCGACTGCCCGATATTGATTTAGCTCATGTACCATTTACCGTTTTAGGTGTAAATATTAAATAATGGAAATATCAGAATTTTGTTTCCGTTTATCAATACACGATAATAATTCAAATCCCAATGAAGATGCATAATACATGATCTTTCACATGTAGAATGCTCATGAAGATCACTAATAATTAATTAATTTACAAAAATATAATCCATCAGAAAAATATGCGAAATATCTCATCATCATCAATCCCTAAAATATTGTTAAAATTTATTTATTAATTATTTAGACAGTAAAAAAAAGGATCCAAATGACATCGCGTAAGAGTCTTTGTCAGTGTATCAATTGTTCTTAGAAAATATTTCACGATGTGGATTATCTATTAAAGATTATACGTATATATTATGAGGCAATTACATTTTCCGGGAAAAAGTATAAAGTAAAGCTAAGGCGTTAACACTGCGGAGCAACGGCTCTCTATTAACACAGTTTTGTATAAACATTATTAAAAATTACGAGCTCGAGGAATTTTAAATAGAGAGAGAAAGCAGCGGCAAGAGAGCGGCGTGTACAAAGAGGTAGATACCACCTTTTAAGAAGCTTTTCCGCAGGATGTGGACCGCGCAAAGTAGAAAGAACGAACGAAAGAACGAAGGAAAAGAGAGGAAAAAAGTACCAAAATAGTGGCATTCTAGTGGAAAAAATAACGAACGCCAGGGCAAAGGAAGGAGCGTGCGGAGAAAGAAATGCTCTTTCGCCGTAGGTACGCGTCCGACTCTCGGTCCCAGCAACTGCGCAGGTGCATTCAGAGGGCAAAACGCGAAAGCGTGGCTAATCGCAAGTGGATTCGCCGGCATTCGCCACGCATTGAATACGTTTCGCCTCGCTCCACGAGATAATCGTCGAACGTATCCGTTTCTCTCTTATTAGCGCGCGGTGAATTTTCCGTCGATCGTCGAGCGTACTTCCGTGCGCGCGGGCTTAATATTAATCTCCCGAAAATAATTAGTACTTGAATCAAGCCGAGGACCAATAAAGGCTCGGCATCTTGGAGTGTCACTTAAGCAAATGCGATTACGCGGAAAACGTCGTCTACGTCGGATTAATTTTGGGCGCATGATTTAATTTAAGCTAAAGGGCACATCCGGCTTCTTGAAGATTCTCTAGTAAACATTACGCGCGTGTGCGCGTGTATGTGTAAGCTACGAGCAAGGTCTGAGAAATATGAAAGAAGATACAAGTTACATATTATTAAATTATATCATGGAGTTGAATAAAAAGAATAAATTCAAATAAAAGGTAATTAAAAAATTCAATATATAATAAATGGGGGACAAATCCATGAAAATATATCAATTTATAAAAATTATTTCAAGTGTAATAGTTGAATACATTAATAGTATCCTCGCATTTATAAAAGCTTCACGAGGCGAAGTAGTTGATTAAGCGACTGATAATATAAATAAAAAGATAAGAATTACAAATAAATTTTAGTCATTGTGAACGGAAATTGATACATTAAATTCTACCTTAAGACCTTCTAAGATCTTAGAATTATAAGAATTCACATGATTTCCATTTCATCCTGCATAAATCGCCGCGAGCACGCAAAGTAAGCGGAAGACACGGATACACCGGCGGATAAAACACGATGGAATGCTCGCGGTTTTGCGAATTCAGGATCGCAGAAGCGGAACTGTCGGAGAAATCTTGGAGATGCGCGGATGTGTCAGCGCTACGCCCGAGTGAATTCGTCGATTCCGCCGGTTATTCTCCGGTTAGCTTCCAGCACAGTCTCCATCTTTGCGAAAGCGGTCTTTCGCGAGCGGAATGGAAGTGCCCTTTACTGCGCGAACGACAGAGAGTGCTTCAATTTTCCCGTGAAATTCGAAAGAATGAAACCTGGACGACGCCTTTGTCGCACGGCGGACTCCGGTTATTTCAGAATCTATCGACCCGGGGCAGCCGAGTCGCCGAGTTGTATTGGTTCTCCTTGTCGATTAGCATAATGTTCCACGTTGCGAAATACTTGGGCGAAAGCCTTACGTAATCGTTTCCCGGTCGCTACGCGCGCACAAGGGAGAGCTCCCCGTGGGAAAAGCTTACGCGTACGAAACCACAGAGAAACAAGAGGTGGTGTGATCTCTAACGGAATATATTATAAACACTATACCTCAAAATTTCGCGAGATTGAAACTTACTGACGTCAAAGGGGCTATCAACTTTTATCGCTGCGCATTCACATCCAGCTATTCCATACAGTACATTACACTCGTTTACTCACGCCATCGACGTTCCTTCCCTGCCGCCGTCAGTCGCTGCACTTTCCAAAGTGGATCGAACTTCCTCGCACAATATTTGAATGCGCGACAAAAATGCGCTGCACTCTGCGGCAATAAAGGAGACAGAGGTACATACGGCGAAAAAAGACGACACGATTGGGAAAAGCGTGGGTGGAGGCGAGAAAGAAAGTGGAGGACTCGGAGGAAGAGAGACGAGAGAACGGTTTTATCGCCCGCTAATGCCCTTCCATCCACTTCCTCTCTTTTGCGGGAGGAACACGAAAAATCTAACGTTTCCATCTTCCGCTTCCTCCCCCCATCCCCTGCGGCCCTCCCGCGCTAACTCTTCAATCTTTCTGCTCTCTTCCGTGCCACGTTCCTTTTTTCCTTCTCCGCTTCTCGCGCAATATTCCCACGGAGCGGACGGTGCGACGGTCGTCGTTCCTCGTGACAAGTTCCTACAACTGGAACCTGCGAACGACGGGCACCGACAGGTTACCGGTTATTTGGAAGGGATAAATCCTATTTCTTCTCTCGTGAACTGACCCCAACCTCTATTTTCCATTTGTCTTTTCCTATCCCTCTCTCGCCCCCGATACGGTTTACTTCCTCTTTTTTCTTTCGGCTCCGCGCGCTTACGTATCACACGTCGCGATGAACGTGTTCCGTACGCGAGAGTACGCTTAAAAAAAAAAGAAGGAAAAATGTCACAACGCGAGAGATTGGTTCAGTTCGCCGCATGGTTTCCTACAGTTTTCCCGAGTCGATGCTCCGTGAAATATGAAGAGCGGAACTATTGACGATTCATTCTGCGACATCGAGCTGGAAGTGTCAGCTTCCGTCGCTCAGCGAGCGGTATCACGAAGCGAATATTGCAATAGACATAATATTGACGGTGGATACGGCGGCGCAAACGAGGATTAATTTTTATGCGCCGTATCTGTATACAACATGCTTATACAACTCGTCTGACGGACACAAGGAATAATAGGATTTTTCCCATTCACGCGTTAAAACAACATTTGCCTTACGTACAATTTTTGTTTGCCTGAAGGATGTTAAATGACCGTAAGTCGGAGCCGATTGCCCCTTTTCCGCGTAGCTGGTACCAGGGATAAACTGTGTGTGACCTGTCTACCGTGCCCTCGTATTTACCCTGAATTTTTCTTCCGTTCGCCGAGGCGGCGCGAGACCGCGACGGCGAGATCCGGCAAATCGATTTTATGCAAATGTCTCCCTGTTTTTATTTCCGCTGTCTACACGCGCAAGACGCCGCCCCGGCCATTCGTTTAATGCGTATTTTGTTATGACCGTGTTGCAGGGGAGCGTTTACTTCCCCATTTCCGCGTCCACGCGCGTCCCTTAAAAATTCCACCGATTACATCTACGGCGGCAATTTCCCCGGCTACGGTCAAATTGACTTAAGCCCCGCCGTGGAATTGCAAACACGATCGTACTGGAATTGTAATCGCGTTGGTACGCACACGCCAGTTAAATGGGCGCTACGATAATATCGATAAAGCGAAGCACACTGACACACTCGACGTCCCTAAGTGCGGCTTAATGGACGCGGTTGTACTTTACGCGCGCGGCCCCCACGGCAACTGCGCGGACACACGCCAACCCAGGAGGCCAATTCCATTCCTTTCTTCGATCGCCGCTACGTTTCCTCGTGCTGATTCCGCGATTTCGAGGAAAGAAAAAAACATACATTTTTCCCTCCGTCCGTCTCTTCCTCATCGGAGCGTTGACCCGCGGCGCATCTGTCCGCTCACGGGAGAGACACGTACCGCGCGGATTCATCTCGCGTTGCTCGAGATTTAATTTCCCCCCTTTCTTCCAGTCGCCTTACCTTCCACGTCGCCGTTCCACGGAGGGTAAAAAAAAACATATATTTGCAAAATGGCTGACCGTAGCGCTCGCTTGGACAAGCATTTCTGGTTTTGTGAAAAAAAACCGCGCGCGCGCACACCCCCGGCGGGAATAAACATATCGAGTTCATCGCGTTGTCGGCTGCTCACGAAAAAATATTTTCGTTTAACGCACGGATCGTCCGCCGCGTCCCATTTTAATCTTCCGTTTTTTCGTTGACTCCGCTTGTTTCGCGAGTAAACACACGCCGGTCCGCTCTATCGATTCCATTACGTCCGAAATAACATGGATTTACCGCTGCGCATGCATCCCCCCCGTCATAATGTTATCCGGTCGGTCGATCGGCAGCATCCGGTCGGGAGAGACGAAACGCGCGAGATTCTTTCGCTCGGTGAACCGGCACGCCGTGTAATCCAGAGACGGTGAATGCCTAGTTGACTGAAAAGAAGAGGATTTTGTTTTATCATTGTTGGTGCATTCCGTTCACCAATTCGCCTTTTGTCTTCTGTAAAATCGCGGATACGTATCGTTCAAGTTGCTCCATCCGATTCGACGAATCACTTCCAGTCGTTCGGGGACTACAATATCGGTGCTCTCTTTTACGCGAGCGATGGAAGCCGCTCGCGAAAAACCCTCGCCTGAGGCTTTCTCCTCGCGTCTCTTCTATTTTTTACGCCCACGTGAGACCGGGTGGCACGTAATCCCCATTATCGTAGAGACGTCGGAGACGTTAAGAAATCCGTAAGCGAAACGCGAATTTTTCATAGAATATGAGCGAGTTAAATCCGCTCCGTGTTATTCTGATCATAAGGTCGGAAGAGGGTGCATGAGTCCCTTTATCCGTGGACATCGTGCCCCGATCATCAACGATCTACATGTGGCGAAGTCGTTTCCAAATATTTTGCTCTCGTTTCTCGCGAGAGTGACTTCAGCTTGAATATCGATATTTTAAGTAAGCGCATTGCAGCTTTAATTTTCACAATTTTCCGCTAACTCGTAACAATCCGAAAGCTTAATCGAATCAATCTAGTCGACATAGAGCATCAGTTACATTACATCTATTATAATTTCGCACTCAACAATATAAATGTAATATACAACAAGTGTTATATTACATTTACATTGTTAAGTGCGAAATTATAACATAGATATGTAATGTCACTTATGCTCCGTGTCGGCTGGGCAGATTTTTTTCCGTGAGTGATTACGATCAGCATGAAATCTGCTTGGTCCATCTTTGTTCTGATTGCAGAAAAGCTACCGGATTTAGAGCGCCCTTTTGCGTCTTTTTCTACACCCGTGGGATAAATTTTACTCGAAACTACGACCGTGCTACGAATGGTTTATTTTTCGAGACTTAGATCTCCCCGTTACTCTTTTACATCTTCGTCCTTCTTCCCTCTTGTTATCCGGTCTCGCTATTTTGGCGCCCGTCGCGTTTGTCCAATGCGAGAACGAGGGCGATATTCTCGACTGATAGAGAGGCCCGCGAGATAAACAAAATAACGGCGGAAACGACAGCGAGCTACGTGAATGCTCGCCTTCGCTCGAAGGTAAGGAACGATAAGGGACAAGGTATTACGAAGGATTAAACGTGTTATGCATTTAAAGACCCCGAGCTCGACCGGTGGTAACTCGCCTCTTCTCTGACCCCAGCCTTATCCGCTTCTTAATCTCAAAAAGGAGATCGAGTCGTCTTACTCCGTCTTCTTCCTTTTCCTCTGTCCTTCCTGTCCCTCTGTCTTCCACCTGTCTCTTTGCCCGCAGCCCGCGATTAACTCCGTAAGAGAGCTGATTTACGATCGAAATTCCGTTTCGTTTTCTCGTCGCGACGTGTAAACCCCGTTAGCGTTATGACTCGCGGACTTGTTTCATTTTCGGGTGCGACAGAAACGAGAATCCGCGATAAGATATCGATGACAATAAACAGATATTTACAATCGGCCGTGGCGCTAAAGCGACACTGGCACGTGATTGGCTGAAAGTCGAAATGATAACGATGGATCTACCGTCAACGTCAACCTCGTCCCTACATCGGCAACGAATATCGGCATGGTATCAGCGAGCGATGTCGTAACGGTATCAGCAACCAATATCAGCGCATTATTGGCAAGAAATGTAGACAATATATCGGCCACTTTGACCTGATATCAGCAACAGACATTGTCTTGATATCATCTTGATATCCAACGGTCTATCAGCGACCAATCTCGGGGATAATCCGAGAAAACGAGATACATATATAACATACGTTGAACTTAGATCGAGCAATTTAAAGATATCCATTCAAGGGAATATTGCAAAACGAAGGAGAAGACGTCGCGCCCTGAAAACCTAAAGAACAAAAACCGTTTCTTCGGATTACATCCGCCTTGTATTTATTTTTTCTCGTCATACAGATAATTGCATTGAAGGATACTTCATATGCTCTCGTTAAACGATGAGTTAAACTCTAAATGGGAAATACGCTTACAATGATTATGAAAATATATCGAATTGCATTTCATTACAGGCAACAGTCGGACCCTCTCGTCGAAATTCTCGGCGCGGAACTACGGCCCCGATGAGAACGAATGTTTTAAACTGGAAATTATGCCTCTCGCTTCTTCCTTTCTAACGAGCTACGAGCGAAACACTACGTTTTCTGACCGGGCTCTGGATTTTCCTTCTCTTTCCCGCATCCCGCCGGCGTTTCACTCGCGCGCGCCTGGACGACCGGAAGCGGAAGCTCTCGTCGGAGTTCTGGACGTTCATTAATTTTCATGGCGGCGACGTAGAGAATGCGCTAAAGCAGAGCGACATAGGCGGCCGGTCGGTCGTCCAGTCCACGAAAAGTCGCTAGTCGATAAATTTTCAGTACGTGCTTTCGTAATTTAGCACCGAAATAAACTTCAATGGCAAATCGTGCGTTTGCTAATTTTTGTCTATAAATAGAAAATTGAAATTTTTGTTACATTCCTGCACAATGAATTTGCTATTTATAAAATAGTCATGTAATAATTAAAATAGAAAACGTATGTGATTTAGCTTATGTAACATATTTGGCATGCAGAACAGACTTTCATGGTAAGAAGATTAAAATTACTTTGGTATAATTAAGAAATGAATGAAAAAGTAGATTAATTTGCGAATTATGTGACATTTTCGCGTCCTTCCGGCGAATATTAAAATTCAATTTTCAAGACGTATTTCAATGCCCCGCGCATTAAAATGTAACTGTAACGTTGGTTAAACATTACATATTGAAAAGAATAACTATCAGGTTACAGCCGAGATTAAGCTAAGTAGATTTGCCGACAAGGTTTCCCTCTTATCCGCCACTTACGCGGAACAGCTGAGACTCACAAAGTCATCCGGGAAAGTCGAATGCGACCTTTTCATCCTCTTTACTTTTCTTTCGTCTCTACTTTCGTACCGTCGAGCCACTAAATTTTTAGCGCGTTAAACTTCCTCGAAGATGATACTCCGAGGTACATGGCGGGGGAGAAGCTTAAAGGGAAGCACAGACAGTTTCAGGTAAGAATTACAAAAGTATATAATTAAAGAAGTACGAGAGCGAGCATTAAAAGGCAATTGGAAAAAAAAAATCATGGAAGTAGATATTGTAAAGTCAAATATATACGTATATATACTTAAAACAAGAGATTTACCGTATCTCTCTTTTCCTTCATTTTCGCGCCGCTTCGAATCTTTACAAGGTAGATACTCACTTTACTGCTTCCATTACTAAACGCGCGTTTCTCCACTCGTTCGCGTGTTTTTGTTAATACGACACTCTCCTGCCGACTGGCCGTTAAAGCGGCGGCACGTGATAATGTTCCAAAGTTCAATTACCGAACTCGATCGGGGCTGCACGCGCGCGTCGCGAGTAAAGTTCCGCGTTATAAAACGACTCGACAACAGGACGCGATCGGGAACTTTCCGAACAGGATAAGTTTCATACGGATGTGGAAACAGGTGGAGGAGAACACGTGAGTCCGAAAGAGACCGTACGGACCCAAGCTTTCCGAGGCACCACCGATGTGGACAACGTTCCCCGTCTCCCTCTTCCCTTCGCACAATCGCATATCCGTCCCGTCCAAGTCCCTTCACGATCGCGTCCCGTCGCGGGTGTCGAGATAGTCGCCTCGAGAAATTAAAGTTACAGTTGTGACGGCCGGACTGCTCTTCCAGCTAGTATCCAACGCCCCCCCGAGATGGGACCTCGTTCATCCCCTTCGTTCGTGATGAGAAAAACCAACCGCGCGCATTGTTCTCCACCCTCGTAAAATACGTCCGAATGTATTGCGCGTATATGTGAGCGTGCGCATGTGTGCGCGTGGAGAACGTTGCCGCTAACCACTAGTAATAAATGATAGTAATAGCAATTTTGCACGCGGTCATCAATCAACACTGATCACGGCGTTGAGATTAAGACACTTATTAAGTCACGAGCGCGGCTTTCACCCCGGAGGGTAGAGTTCAAATATGCTGGCGGATACGCAGCCGTATATGAAAAGTCATTAGCGTGTAACCCTTTAAAAGGGTTAATAGGATTCTCTCCGGTTCGCCGAGGAGCTCGAAGAAGAAAGCGGGGGGGGGGGCGATTTCTCCAATGCAAAGTCTTAAATTTCATCCCCCTCCGAGCGATACATTTATCGGGCGTTCGACCAATTTTATTCCCTTCTCGGGGCATACTGGCGTGCGATGTTCCGGCGATGTTATCACGATAGTTCCTCTTGGCACCTCGCCATCGGTCGATCAACACCGTGGCTGGTAACACTTGCTTCGGAGACTCCTCCCCTCGCACGCTTACATGACCGTCGCGTAATATTTGCACGAAATGCAATTCGGAGTGGTTGGGGGGAGGGAATTTTTATTGCTGGAAAAACTGACTGCTCGTAAAAGAAAGAAAGAAAGAAAGGAAAAAATCACACGTGTCGAGAAAAGAGCGGGCCGCACCTGTGCGTGACGTAAAATTACGAGACCGACCTATTTCTGTTTCTGTTTCCATTTCACAAGCCCCGCCGGCTCGTCTTTATTCACAGCGAAAAATAGCTACATCTTGTTCCGAGCTGACACCGGTTATCACGCTCGCTCGCCGGCTACGCGCGCCGTATGGCTGTCGATCGAGCAGACCGCGCATCGATCAAGCCAGCACGGCCGGCTTTAAGGTA
The DNA here is from genome assembly GCA_011638315.1 of Tetramorium parvispinum. Lineage (NCBI taxonomy): Eukaryota > Metazoa > Arthropoda > Insecta > Hymenoptera > Formicidae > Tetramorium > Tetramorium parvispinum. The sequence goes on along the minus strand of VBVR01000309.1, from coordinate 47,003 downwards.
ATATTTTCAATGCAAAATGTTTATTTACCCGAAGTACCTCTTCCAAAGTCATCCATCACCGGCGCAGATACGTAGAATCGATTATGCGGCGACGCGATGGCCGCAAACGGTTTACGCGCGGAGCACGCGAAACGCGAGAAACAATAACTGCCGCCGTGCCGTGCGCGCGTACGCGCGTATATGTACGGAGAATTAATATTAATATTTATGTTTGCGTAATAAACAGACGGACTGACTGTAGGGGCCAGTGTTACGTAGACGCCGCGCCGGCTGTCGACGTTCGCGTCGCGGGTAATTGTCACGCGAGAAAATGAAGTAATTCGAGAAACAATGTGACATTTGAAGTGCAACGATTGTGAGCTATGCCGAGAAAATTGCGCATACGCGGAATTATATCTACAAGATGAATTCAAGCTGAGATTAATTTTGTTGAGAATTCTCGGGACGGGGGTAGAAAACGAGCGAAAGCTTCGCGGCGTCGTGGAAATAATATCATGCTTGTTATTAGCGACGTCTAACGAACGGCGGTGGCCGTTAAAATGTTCTCGGTCGTTAAAAGAAATTATTAATTAAATGTCTTTATGATGGCAAATGATTTAAAGCTGGTGCGAGTATTTGAGTTGCTAACGCAGGGATATTAATATTACAGGGTCGGTTAACATTTACGCGTATAGTGTTTAAAAACTCGTGCTAAATAATATAATAATGGAACAAAAATATTGGAACTGAAACTGTTGCACTTATTCAGAATAATCGTCCTTAATACATGACTGTACCGTTTCTTCGCATTTATTTAAGAACATGAAAGGAGTTTCGAGCAAATAATGGAGTTAGCCGCTGTTGTTTGCGATTGTAACACGGGCTGAAGTTTCAGAGTTTCTGTTTATGTTGTTACTAGGCGCGGGCCGTATATATTTCGTTTCGCATAGGAAAATACCGAGGCACGAGGAATAGAACGACGGGTATCTTGGTTAGTTTCAAATTTTGCATTTTTCATCGTAAATTTTTGTTTCCAATTGAGACCGAACCTGTTCGCGGAATACATCGATAATGATAATAACAGGAATACCGTTAACTGACGTAACGTCGTTTACTGCTAATCCCTCGTTACGCATGTAAGAAAAATTTTTTCCCTATTTTTTTTTATAGCAGTAATTTCTGAACAGCATTATGAATTCATGCATACGTGTACCCAACAATAGCTAATGAACTTATAGCACTATTTGGCGAACAAAGCTGCCACGAAGCTATTGAAGCTGCTAATATACAATGAACGATCAACGATAGCATAAAAGCTTTAAATTAAATTACCGTTTATCGCGTTCCTATTATTTTATACTGTATTCATATTTAATCGACCTCTGTAACGCATTGCCATTATGTTTTCATTACCCGCCATATAATGCTCGCAATCGCAACAGCAACATTTTTATAAGTCATTAATGTCATTTGAGATAATTATTTAAAATGATATTATAATTTAATGATGTATTTGTCGCGCATAATGCAACGTACATTATTTATATTAAAAATGATTAAAATCTCCTTTACGTATGAACGATAAACGTAAAATTATATTATCTATACATGAAGATATAATTATCCGAATAAAAATTATGCATAGAACGGTAAATCGTAATGGGACATAAATGTCAAAATTGAATTATTGAATCGTATATTCTTACATTTCGATACTCACCGCTCTTTGTTGTACGGCGATATCATGATTTCATTTCACATGAAATACTTTCGCTACAATGGAAGCCTATTATATTGACTATCGAATAGGAATTTTCGACCGAATTTGAGTTGTCCCTCCGGTGAACGTTATATTTAATCTGATATAATAAAATCTGAATAGAACGGGGCAAAATTTTTTATAAAAATGCAATTATTATATTTTATTCTATTGTATCCCCGTCCGTTTCTCATGTCCTTCTTCCTCTATATGTTACGATAGCAACGAGGGATATTCATCAAAAAACTTCTCGATTTAAAAGCATGTGTTATATGTGCGCGCGTAAATTATTGTTGGAAAGTTTAAAATAAAAACAAGGCTACGGTTTAAACATGAGGTGACAACACTATCAATGCTGAAGCTTTCTTTACAGTACTGTATATATATATATATATATATATATATATATATACATGACGGCCATATAAATTTGCCGACCGGCCCATTTACACTGTCGAAACACGATACGAGTCCGGGGCCGTGCGGCAGAAGCGATTCCATTTCCATTTCCACGAGCGAAGTATATTGCCGCGAATGCACGCTTACTTCGAGGCATCCCCGGCCGCATGTGTGCGCACACGTGTGTGTCGTATGCGCGCGTACGTGTGTGTACGGGAGCGTATAAGATAAAGAATGGACCAAGCCGCATACGTTTTACATCCATTACGAGCGACGCTTCTTCCCGCAAACGGCGGGGGAGGCGGACTTAGGTTCTTGCACAAAAGCCCCGGACGGCGGTATTGTATATATACGTAATGTATACCTGACGATACGTAATTCTCTGCATACATGCGGGCATATGCACGCAGGCGCAGACGAAAGCGAAGGTCGATGTATCACACTAGCGTGGCGGATGTCAGATTCGTGTCGTCGGGGATGGCGAATTTTCGCGACCGGATGTCTGAAGTTCTCCATGCGGTGGGAGAGAGAAACGTCTCTTTCTAATTTCCTCAACGACGGTCCTTAATTTCAGAATTCGTAATTGCAAAGTTATAATTAAATCGTCGATGGAATGGTGACTTGTACGCGAGCGATATATATCCCTCGATGCCCTTTCCTCCCTTCCGTAAACGGGGAGGCGCGCTCGCCTGTAGGTGAATACGCGATACCTGAGTCGCTATCGAACGGTTTCGCGCGGAAGGTATAAAGAAAAATGAGAAGGACTACCGCAACGTGGCACGCAAATTGAATACGGCAAAGTTGGAGGAAAAACTTACGAGAATTGCCGTCGGGGACGTAACCGTGAATACGAATGGGCACGCGCGGCCATTTCTACCGTTTTCGACTGCGAGAGGAAGGTCGGATCGATGACGACGACGTTGGAATGACGGGGAAGCGTTACCCCGTCACCGGAGTGATTGTTCGAGTCGTGATATCCGTGAGGAATTTTTTTCGAGAATCCACCGCGAGGAAAACCTCGATTAGCCTTTCACGAGCTTCGAGTGTAGAGCGAAAAGCGGCGAAGTCAGTCTTGAACTGCTGCAGTCTTTCTAATTTCTACACGAGACGTTTCGTTTAATGGGACTGTGCGATTACGCGGCGAGTCGTAAATTAGATTCGCGTTACCCGGGACGCAGGTGCCGTACGAAATTTACAGGAACAGAATGAACTTGTTTCCGCGGAAATAGGTGCACATCTGATCTTGAACGCGCGCCGTTGTGTTCTCACTAAGAGACACTTCAGGCCGCGCGCTACTACCTGAGAAACCCTGAGAAGCGCGTGTGTGTTCGTCGCCTTTTGTGTACCGAGAGCACTCGGCATTACTCTCTCTAAGTAATTATGTTTTATGCAAAGGAAAACGGCAGCCTATCTCACCATGAAAAGGCAGCTCGCAAAGAAGCGCTGCAGCGAGAAATGGCTGTTCTCGCGTTACCATTTATCAAAGCAGCAACGTGTCTATATTGCGCCGCGTAGCGTAAGTGTTCGCCTCGTCGTCGTAAGAAATTCTGAAAAGTATTGTTGCATTACGGGGCGTCGCTCGTGCAAACCGTACTTATCGTAAAGCGCGGGGAATCGTTCGGGAAAAAAATCCAACGCTCAATCGACTTTACTCTCTCACAAACGTCGCGTTTTTAATATTCATCTACCTATCATCGATTTCGCTAAAATCGCTGATAAAATATAAATACGCAATTAATGCCTGGATCTGCTTTGGTCCATTTTGCAAATCTAAATGAGAACTGACCGCGTATAGTATCGCTCAGGAATGGCCAAGAAATTATTGGAATGTAATGCCGGCGATACGCGACGATTCGGATTCGAATATAAAAGTATGAGTCCGTCTCTCTTGCGGGCGCGGCGGCGAAAAAAGAAAGAAACTAGAACAAACGGCGCCGCTTAATGAACGTCATGGCTGATTGACATTTAATTCTCGCAAGAATTTCTCTCCTTTGTGCGGCGATGGATGTGGGAAGGGGGCCAACCTCGGGCGCGCAAAAAGCTAATTGCTTCTCCACTATCCCTCCGCGTCCGACGGCGCGCAGTCGATAATTAAAACCACTTTTTGGAGTTAGGAATTCAATCGAACTATCGCCCGCACGAATGACAAACACCTAATCACTTTGATGGTGCGTCGGTATTCCACGAACCGGCTGTTTACAAACTCACGACGACAGAAACCGGCGCGTTCATCAAGGGTATGGTAATCAGAGCGTCTGCCAAGTAAATGAACGCTCGCTACGGGCTGCGACCTCCGTCGCTATTGTAAATAATTGTAATAATATATTAGCAGGTGCCTGCGTATAGATGTATCGATATAACATGACGATTTCACTCAATGCCGCATTTTCAATAATTTGCACAATATCATTAAATTAGATATTATAATTGCCGTCGACATAAAAGAGAGGGATGTATATGGATTTTAATAAACTAATTTTAATAAATTAATGCGTGACTTTGAATTTAATTTGCGTTTAATTCATTTCATTCGATTTCATATATTCGGTAACATTTGCGCGAATAAATTCTTTAAACATTGAACCGTGAGTCGTATCAGCGTAATTTATGCACGCTAACTTGGCGTACAAAAACCTCAATTTTGTAATAAAAAGAATATTTGTGAAAGAATAGAATTGGCCAGCGAATTATGTCATGACTAATTTTCATTGGCAGGAGCATAATCTATAAAATAATTTTTAAAAATCTTCAAATATTTTATACAAGATTTCTTTATACATCTTTTGTAAAATAATAAAATTAATTCTCTTCAAAGACGAAAAAAACTGAATGTCTCTCTTTTCGGACATATTTTATTTTAAACGGGTTTATTAGATAAATGAAAGAACGACATAATTTACTTGTTACATTTGTTCCTTCTTTGTAATTCGAACAAATTTGTATGCAAACAGATCACTTTGAAGTATATTGATTTAGACTCAACTCTGACTATATCAATATCTGTCGCGGTGTGAAACACATTTGTGAAATGTTTAAGCACGGTACCTTATACGCTTTCGCACGCCATTGATCTGTGTAGCCAACTATCAGGCAACACCACCGTCTTTCCCCAGCACAAGAGCCGTATACTTGAGATAATATCAGTTGTAAACTCAATATTCCTTCATGCGAGAGGAAGTTACACCAGATTGGTTACTTCAAACAAATCAGAGCGGAGAGTATTTCGCGTAAAATGTACATCATGATGAAAATGGCATATCAATTCAATTACTTTCACGATTATATTAAGAGATATTTCCAAGAACACTTAAACTGGTCAATGAAGGAATTTTTTATCTAATCAGAAAATTGATTAAATAAAAATATTAATAAGTTATAGAGACTTTTGATGGAATTTTAATAATTAAATTTCATTAAAATATATGTGAATATAGAATTAGCCACATAGCATTTGACACTTCTATAGCATATATGGGATCAATAAGTTGTACAAAAAGAGCCTAGGGGTATGAATAGGGCAGTCGGCAGACCGGCAATTGTAGTGCGCAGATGTCTATTAAACTAAAATTTGGGCTCCAGCGATACCGCAACAACCGCACGACCGGCAGGGGGGTAAGTTAAATACGCAAAAAACGCAACACGCAAACGTAATTCAACTTGGACTTCTGCTATTGCCACATTCAACCGCGACAGTGGTTTCCCTCAATAAAGACAATATTTATATTTACAAATTACGAGAAATACAGATAGATAGATAGATAGAAAGAGAGAGAGAGAGAGAGAGAGAGAATATGTGTGTAGAAATTAATCAATTTGGCCTACAGATCCAAGAAGTTGAATATTTATACGGAAGTAGGTCGGTCGAAAATACCTGGCTGCATACGGAGATAACGTCGGAAGCTAACGGCGCCGTCAATGAGAGTAAGCTGCGACAATATACAGGAGCGACAGGTGCATCGTTGATGTTAATCGTTATTACACGTATATATAAGGTGCGGTAAGGGGTCGTCTTTGTAGTTGATCGCCTTTATCCGCCCACTTCCCCACCCGGCTTGCCTTCACGATGCGGCATTCCATCGACGAGACATGACTGGAATTCCTGAAGGATCCTCTCGCTGGAAGTTGCCTCGTAAAACGACAACAGAGTAGCAGATTGCACGAACGACGATTTATAAAGCAACTTTCCCGCGTTTAGCGTGCACGCGGAACTCCGATGATTATTCCACTTCGATGCGATATTCTGATGACGCTGATATGGTATTCACATATTTTTGTCAATTTCAAAATTTCGACTTTTTTATCATGGTTGCACAATAGGAACTAAAATAGGAATAGCAGAGAGAAAAATAGGAGTTAAGAAATATTATATTTATAAAGATTAATTCTTTACTAAAACATGCACATTTTATTAGATTTTTAATTTCTTAAGTTTAAATTTCATAACGTTTATAGATTTTTTGTTACACATATACTGTATAACATATTTTTAATGTTACATATTCTGGGATTTGTCGGGATCCGAATATGCGTCAAATTTTGCAATTTTATCGTTGCGTGTCAGGTTTACATTCATTTTACGGCGTGTCCGTACTTCGCGCTTGTCGACGAAGTTATCGTTTCGTCAAGCTTATCCTGTTTTAACAACAGAATCCTACGCTCTGCCAGCAAAGCATCCGAGATGAAACTGAAGACATTGGCGGCACATCGCGTATATAGATCTTCCTTGCGAGCTGCAGCGAAACAAGTTTTCCCCGTCTTACTGGGCGAGGATAGTATTTCGTTGTAATAAAGATTCAGTTTCGCTTGAAGGATGGGCGACGTTCGCGCCGTGGAAAAGGACGTCCTCGCCGTCGCCCGATTGATAGTCGCGCTTCTACCCGGCGGAAAATTAATTGCGGTAACGCGAGAGCACCGGCAATTTCGGCGCGATGGACGAAAAAAAAAGAGAGAGAGAGAGAGGACAAGAAAATTACTTGTCTCGCGCGTAAAAAAGATCGCGTTACTAACGAGATGGCGGCTTGACTCGCGTTGTTCGCGAGAGAAGAGAAATTGAATGGCGTCGGGGCTAGGGTGTGTTTTCCAGCCGGGCTGCGAGAAAGCAACGGGAATAAGGATTCGTGTAAAAGACTGACGGAGGAAAAATAAAACGTAACGAGAAATCGGAAGCAGAGGAATGACGGTCTACCGGTGATTGTCGAGGAAACACTTTTAAAACCGGACACGTGTTCAAAATACTTGCGATTATTACCTCCGGAATATAAGAAAAAAGAAATAATCCCCCGTACTTTATCTTTTATTTTAATGGACACGGTGATTGTTAGTTGAAATTATAAACTTTAGATTATTATACGAAATAAGCATTCATATTTTTGTCTGAAATGGCAAATAAAATAATTAATTATAAACAATAACTTTGCAGATTATTTTGTTCGATTTATGTGATAACTTTTATATATTTTCTATTTTCAATTAAATAAAATAATGTATGTCTTACGTATAATCTAATCCCCAAAAACTTTGAATCTGTCCTCAAAATACACATATGTCATTATCTCTTTAATAATTTTATTAATATCAGGGAGTTAATTAATGCTCGCAAAATAAACTACAGAATACATCTCAGAATACAGAATACTGTATCTCATATATAGTTTTGTAATATAATTATAAAACTTGATTTATTCTAATATAATTATAGATTAAATATAAACTCAATACATTTAGAGTTATTTATAAATGAAGAACGGCAATAGATTAAATTAAGGAAAAGAAAAAAAACCGATAAAGTTAAAATTGATACCAAAAAATTTGGTAACGTAAATAAATGCTAATGATTAATGATTTATCTCTGCCATATTACTCATTATATAAATTTATACGTAGCATCTGAATGCATCGCATCGTTAATAAACGATGGAAAATGAAGGTAAACGGCATCATAACGGCAACATAACGGCAACGTCGTGTCGCGTAATGCGTATATCGCGTTATAGCTTCTGCCACATACCCGATTACTTCGTTAGCGGTATTACGCGAAGATGATAGCGACGCCGATCACGAGCCCTCGATGAATTAGCGATTACGCCAACATGATGCGCGCGGAGCGCTTTGAAGAGACTCAGCTTTGGGAGGGTTATTTCGGAGAAGAGAGAAGCAAGGAGAGAGGACAGAGGATGAAGAGGGAAAGACAGCGAGAGAGAGAGAGAGAGGCGCGCGAGAGTTCGTATTCGCGCGACGATTTAATCGAGTACGGGGCACACGGCTGTGTCCAATCAATCCTGGGGCGGCTGCGATCAGAAAGAGGAGCCCGCAACGCGTAGTGTACACTCGGGAGTGTACATTATACAACCAGAGCCTAGGTCGGCAGTCACCTGGCTATCCGACGTGCCGATCGCCGTCGTCGGATATAATCCGGTCCCCCTCCCCGGCCCGTCCAGCGAGCGGGAGGCTGCGCTCGCTCCCTCGGTTAATTGAAAATTAACCAACCGTCGTCCATCTGTGCACACGGCCTCCGCCCGCGCTCTAATCACGTTTCTCCCGGTTGCACGTTCTCTCGTTAACCCGATATGCATCATCCGCTGCCTACGACCGGGCCGGGCCCTCGCAGCACCGATAAGTAAATCGGGCTTACGCGTCGTCGCAGATACGCATCGTGTTACGCGATCCGGCTTCCATCTCGATGATCAGAGATTGGCCTCCTCTTTCTCCCGTCATTAATGAGAGATACCTACCTGCCTGTCGGTATGGGCGCGCACGTGATCAACCATAGGAATATTGTGCTGCGGGAGTTATACTAATCTGCTCAGGTATTTTTCGCTCGTAGAACAAAGGACAAATGTGTGTCATAGTTAAATTCTAGGCGTAATATTTTAATAAAAGAAACGTTAAAGTTGCAATAGAAAAGTTGAAAATTGCTTCTACAATTGGTGTCATCGCGTACAATCATCGTTGCTTTTTTTAAATCGGTTCTCCATGTGTCTAATTTTTACCAACGTACATTAATTTAAATCTCCGTTTAAAAACTTACTTTCTATAATTTTTTTATTCTTAAAACTAAAAAAAAATAAAAGGTTCGTTAAATTGAGATTAAAGTTAATCTATGTTGACAGAAATGGACATAAGAGTCGGTTTTTCAATAATATGAAGTTTAAGCTCAGATTAAAGTTTAAACTCTGTTTTGATACATTTGATGGCTTTTCAATACATGGACAAACAAATAGTGTATATATAACTAAATTTGTACACTGGAAAAAAATTTTGGTTAAAAACGGATGAATCAGAAAATCTTGTAGGCGTGATCAAATATTCTGGTTATTATAATAGAAATTCTGATTATACAATTTTTTATTATAATAACTAGAATATTTGATCACGCCTACAAGATTTTCGATTCGTCCGTTTAAACTGTAATTTAGTTATTGAAAAACTAGTCCTAAATGTAATTCTTGCATCCTAAATTTCCTGTTATCCGAGAGTCTACTTTTAGTTTTACATCTTTATTAATTGAAAAATTTGAAAACTTATTTTCATCATTATGATTTATTATAAGAGTCGACATGTTAGTAACCGCACCAATAATTTATATGAAATAGTACAGAATAGCAATGGGCACAACGCAATATTTTATCTTCACATTTATGCACACATATACACATGCATAATGCATACATACTCTACATATATACATAAATCTATTTCCATTCGCATTGTACGACGTACGAATGCAATATGCGTCCAATTTACAAAACAAGCACAACTCTCTCGGATTAAATAATAGAAATTACTCTAGGAACAATTACCTTTTTTCCCCCCATCTTCGTTTGTGCGATTTTCACGTTTAGCAGAGACGAGAGCGGATGAAATACAGGATTAGATTTCGAAAAATGACGACGACTTCTCCTGCGAGACTGGGAAAAAAGATTTTCTACGCGGAGAAACGCCGGGATATGGCGTGTCGGCATGTCGACGAGCTTTCCCTTAAAATATCCGCTCAGCGCTCAGGAACTCGCGTGGAAATCGCTGCCGCGAGCGAACGGCAGATGCGGCAGAATGCCGTTGCTTGCCTGCTCGCTCTTGCAGCAGCAACAGCGGCAGCAGCAGTAGTAGTAGCAGCAGCAGCAGCAGCAGCAGCAGCAGCGGCGGCGGCAGCAGCAGCAGCTCGTGAAATGTGAAATTGTGATGGACCGCCATCCTGCCCATTCGATCAGACTTACCTCACTCAGATCGAATATACATCCCGCGACATTCCATCCTTCCCTCCTCGTCCTCGCTGCGCAGCGAGTTTACTTCCTTTCCATCCCGCTCCTCTTGCCGTCGCCCGCGAGACGTCTTCCGATACCAAGACAGCGACCTCATGAGATTTTACGAGCCGACGATGCGATACCGCCCTATCTAACCCCCTCGGATCCCATCCACCCCTCGCGCGCCACGCTACACCATGTCGCGCTACTTTTGCATCGTATCGTCGTCGTTGCATCCGACTTTCCGGATTATATCGCTCACATCTTCCTCCGTAAAATGCACGCCGGTCTTATTCCGGCCACGCGGTTCGCATGCAAGTTTCTCAAAGCACGCTCTCCGGCCGTTGTCGTTGTCGCATAAGTTTCTCGAAATTTTTCCCGTATAAGAGGGAGATAACGATCTGCGTACATAGCACCGAATAAATAGATAATTTAGATTTTTTTCATCGGTATTTCTTGATCATTTGATAGACGTTTGGTAGACGTTACTCTAATATTAATCTGTTTTGTACATAAAAATTTTAAGCATATTATTTCTAAATGTAGCCTGTTACATATATAATTGTCTCGGCATTATCCATAGTAAAGATGAAAATACAGCACGATTCGCTTACTCAAACCGTCGCGCGCGATGGCGAATGACAGAACGAAATTAAATCGGTCGTCTGTGTTCTGTATATCGGTTGCTACACTATATTTCGGGCTCGTCGCTTCGCGTCAGACATTCGAAACGCTTCGAATGAAAATTTCAGAGGCACGAGCGATGACGCCGCGATTTGTTCGTTTTCCCAACGGAACAGAGACGATTCAATTTCGGAAAACCTTTACCGCCGTGGCGAAATAAACGAACTAAAGATATGTAATACGACATGCAGTAATCGGAATAGATACACGGATAGCGCTAACCAGAAATTGAATAATTACACGTTTCTCTTAAACTTGTGTCGCGTAGCAACTCCAAATTTGAGATAATTTGTCGATAAAATTGACGTACGAGTTACACGTTGATGGGAGATCTTTTTGCACGATATTAGCACGAGAATATACGAAGTAATAATAAATGATCGGTTGAAGACTCTTATGAACTCACGATACCTTTTCTAGATACAAAATTTATCATATATATCTCATATCTAATACGAGGTACATACAAGTGTATCTCCAACATGATAACGGCAGATAGGTATTTGTTATATCATTTGCTAAACGTTCGTCATATAAATGGTCAATCATTCAATACATTTGTATCTGCTGAAAATGAAACATTTGTCTTCGAGGTACCTTCTATTTTGGATGATATTTATGTCATTTATTATTATGATTGGGTCGAAAAATAACTATATTTTTTCTCAGTGTAATGTACGGCCTCGAATAGGTATCTGTGATTGAAATAATTTTATAATATGTATGCGTATATATGTACCCAACCGTATAATTATTATAGTATATAATTCCAAAAAAAAATAAACTAACTTTACTTTACTCCGAGATTTGCCTGTTACATAAACTTTTTTATTTATAATTTAGAAAAATAGAATTTCTTTCTGAAAACTGAACTTATTAAATTAAATCTCATAGCAAGAAATATATATCACAAAGTAGAGTTATATATCTTCATCGAAACGTTTATACGATTTGCGGGCCGTCAGTGCCTTTTCCGAAAATTCCGCAGACCAGGAACATAAATTCCATTTCTCAAATAATTTTTTAGTGGGCTCGACGAGAGACGTTTTCATATGAAAATCTCACGGCTGTCAGATCGTCGTAAAAATTCATGTCGCCGGGATGAACGAGCGGCGTTAAAAACAACCCAATATTTTCAATGCGCCGCTTGTGCGCCGCGCGCGTTTGTCCCGGCGATTCTCTATATCCACAGGGAGCACCGAATTTGCGCGGGTGTGCGAGTGTGCCGAATAAAAGCTAGAACGATAGTGTTCACCATTGCCGCTCCCCGTGCAGCGGACTACTACAAAAGCAGCGTAAAAGTTCCGTCCGGCGGGACTTAAAAAAAAGTACTCTATTCTAAATTTTCGAAATAAACGTGGCAGTAAACGCCGCGTGCTCTCGTAGGACTCCAGGTATTTTAACATCCGTTTACAATGGAACATCCTTTGCATCTCCGCGAGAGAAAGTGCCACTTAGAGCTCTGCGACCGGCGCTACCCACTCCTCCTGCTACCCTTCTTTCTTTTCTCTCTCTTAACATCATTCCATTCTAAATAAATTATCTTCAGCTTTCTGTGGTCTTATAGTGATAAATTTAACGGAGATATGATAAAAATAAAGGTAGACGAGCTTTGTACACTGAGAGAAAAATAGTTACTTTTGAATTCAACTACAATTTTCGAATATTTCTAATGATAATTATGGTTAATATAATGATGCATATAGTTAAGTTAATTATATTTCGTGTTAGAAATATAAAATTATGGTTGAGGCCCAAAGTAACTATATTTTTCTCTCAGTGTACGTGTATGTGTGAATGGGAAATATTTACATAGAATATGAAATAATCGTTATATAATTTAAAAGTAAGGCAAGAGTATACGTATAAATTAAACTTTTACGGAAGAAAAACTAGAATCAGATTTTACGATAATATTAATATGTTTATTGTATAGATCGGTAGGATAATGAGTCCTTAAAGATTTTATTTTGTCCGCGCTATTTTTCTGCATTTCTTGCTCTCGAAAATGGCGAAAACTTTCTGCGGTTTTCCCTTTGACCGATCAATCGTCAGTGAGCGCATTTTCGGATCGTTTACGTTCTACATTGGGCGAGGAGGAAAGCACCACTCGACATTTCGGCCCGATAAATGGGGAGACCGGACACAGGGAAAATACCATCTCAATTTGATTCGATTAAACAGGAAATAGGCAGCATGTATTTCCAATCCATGTGTGGTATATATTTGCAATTGATTAATCGCCGTACGGCCCGGCCGCGAAGCCAAATTGTCTAAACGCCGGAATCTATTTTTCCAACGGGCGTGCGAATCGCCGATTACCGGGCGCTCCACCATCGAAACGCTGAAAATAACGATCGTCCGGGCGCATACAAAACACGCGGTAGTTGTGTACGCCCACGAAAATAGTAATAATTTAATTAAAAGCTTTTTTTTTTTATTAGACACCTCAATCGATACAGATACACCCGCATCGACGACACGGAATGACAGAGGCAGGCAAAGTTTCCATTTTCATTTGATCCGCCTTACGGTGTAATACATGCATTTTACGGCATATAAGTAAGGGCAGCATAAAGAAACTCTCAAATATAAAAAGTCGCGAAATTGTAAGCCGCGAGCTACGCAATATCGTTCTGCGCGAAACTCCGTCTGCCGTTAACAGAACGTCCTTAAAAAGGCATGACTGGCACTCCCTTCCGTTCTTTTTTTTTTTTACGATTTACCGACATGCGCCAGGTACAAGGTACACTTTTCAGGAAAGTGCCAGGCACGGTACGCGCGCCAAAAGGAATCGAAAACGCAAAGATAAGTCATAAAAATGATACCTATTACTTCTAATGGCTGCGCGTTATAAATACTTGAAACTCGGAGGTAAAATGTCGTAATGAATATGCATGAAGTATCTGAGTGCACATCGAGTAATGTTTTAAGCGCAAGTGAGTCATACATCTCTTGTTTGCGAGAACGTGCCGTTACTGCACACTTGCATTATCTCTGTCATTTAATGCAGCGATCGATCCCTTAGTTTTAAATGCCTTCAGTGATTTATGCGCCTCTCCTCATTTTCGAATCTTCTCGTTTTTATTTATTTGTTCCCAACTCAATAAATGTGCGCTAAGCTGAGACAAGCGTCACATCATGCGGACACGATAACGCATGTCGGCGTGACAATGTTCTAATTGTGCGTGACAATACAAAGTTAAATCCATTACACGTAAATGCAACGCATTTGAATTTGTCGAATATTTGACAAGTGAACGCATTGTTGGGAACTGGCTCCGCGCGCATTCGCGAAAGTCATAAATTCCGCTGACAATTAGAGCGCAAACGCGTACTGTTCGAAATATGTACATGTATAAATACACATACCACGCGAGAATATCCCGCATTGCGTGCAAAATGAAGTTGTCATCTATGTCGCCATAATCTTGGATAAATATTTGCCTCGTATTTAACGTGGAGAACGACCCTCGCGCAATCATAACATCATAATGTGGCAGAGAATTAAGATGTATGCAAAACATGTATTGTAAGTAACGTGTATATGTAAGGAGGTGTTTATTTCGCTGCCGTATCGTAAACGATCAGTTATATTTGGTTAAAAATGGAAAATTCAATCGCTTTAATATTTTAGTATTTCACACACCTAACTCCGTTTCTCTTTTTTCATATATTTTGCTAAATGCATTATCAACGTACCTAAATATTTTAAATATATAAGACTAGTATTATCGGCAAAATGAGAAACAAAGCCTACCCGATAAAAACAATATATGAATTATAAATTAATGCTAATTATTGTTTTTGGCAATAAAGATATTGCCAAATTTATTGTAGATTGTATTATCGGTATCAGATAGCATTTAATATTACTGTAATAATTTATTATATTTGTCGAATAAAAGTTTGCCTTGGCAAACGAATAATATTTTGTGCCAGGCGTAATTGCATTTCAACGGCCGGGGCCGATGGAAACCTTTTAATTACGAAGAATACTATGCGAGCCAGTTCCAACGCCGCAATTGTATTATTCAAATACAGAAAGTTTTATTTCTTTAGAGTTGTTTATATTTAAAAAATATACATCGCATTTAAAAAAATATATGTACGAATATTCCGCAGGAAAAGAATACTAATTCGCGCAATGATATAATTACGAATTATACTTTGTTTTCCCTCGTGCTATTATTTGTTACAATAAATCTATTGTTCAATTCATATTATCAATTGGCGACGTATCGCATTTAAATGACGAATTGGTCGCTGAGCAATTAAATTGCTCATTGAGTTACAAAACGTTCTGTTAACGCTGACAATACCTGCGGTATATCGAGTTTGTGAAATGGGTTAAGTGCACGGGCGACCCGTTTCATTCGCCTGATATAAAAATAATTAAATCACCCTCATCGCTTGCGTTCGCACGTAAAAATTTTCGAGGGAAAAAAATTGATATTCCGAAACATCTATCCACTTCGCGCTACGCGCAATGGACGAGGGGGAGGGGGGGCCTCTCCAGACGAATGGAACCGGAGATTTCAATGTTCAATCAAACTGCAAATGTACCCGACTTAAAATTTCGTTAAGTCTCGACGTGCGTCGTGTTATATATGTTCGGATTAAAAAATTGTCACCCCCGACGTGGATCCGAGCCAATTCGCTCGTTTCGCCGATCGCACGTGAAGATTTCTTCTGTCTTTCATCTCGTATCGCATTCGGGTTACATTCACCGCACGTCGTATCGATTCGTACGCGTATTACGTGTTACGTGTGTACGTACGTATCTACGGAACAGAACGTTGTATCTTTGCATGTCGATCGCATCAACGGAGCCCCGGTAACGTAAAATAATCGTGCGGGCAGTTTACATCATGGAGGGAGAAATACGCGAAGCAAATGCGGAAAGAATGACGGGGAGTGAAAAGTTTCAAGAGGTCGATACCGAACGGAAATATAGATATGATGACTTTTTCGAAGTGGAACAATCACTCGACTCGAAGGAGGAAAAACTTTGCGAAGAGTCGGAAGAGGAATGGAAGGAGGAGAAAAAATCGCGTAGGTTATAGTCCCCGAGAGAAAATTTGACATAATGATAACTAATAAATATATTTTACGATGTATTTGATATCAATAACGTATGTGTGTTTCTTAGACCGAATGATATTTTAATGCACTTGTCTGTTGGATATTCTTCGATAAGAAAATTGCTAAAAATAACATTAAACATTAAATACGAAAGGCATACTGAGAGAAAAATATAGTCACTTTTGGCCTCAACCACACTTTTATAATATTTCTAACAATAATTATGGTTAACACAATGATGCACAGTTAAGTTAATCATATTTCGTGTTAGAAGTATTATAAAATTATGGTTGAGGCTAAAAGTAACTATACTTTTGTCTCAGTGCATTAGTGTAGTGTATTCTTTTGAATTTGCACGCAATAAAAAGATTTCGTTTCGTTAACTCAAAAAACAAATATTCTTTAATCAAAATGCGCTCCGTTAAAACGTACAACGTACTGCATTCGAAGGAATAACATCGATAACGTCGAATGTAGAAATATTGGAACTTTGTAACGAATGGGTTAAAATTATGTACCGAACAAAGATCGATGATGCGTATGGGATACGCGTGTCGGGTGGAAGTACGCACTGTGTTAACAATGAAACGTAAACTTAGCCAACCGTAAATATGTTCAAATATGAATGACGCGATTTAAAGCAGCGAGTTGGTTAAAATAATGAAAGAGATTATTGATTTTGGTTTATTTAATGTGAGTCATGCAAATCTGATAAATATGTCGACTGATGTATTTATAATAATAATAATCTGTTAAAATAATCCGGCTGAATATATTTTAATCAATTTGTCATTTTCAAGTATATTAATTAGAAAGTTCTTAATATTTCGCTACGGCAATGTAATTTATTTATTTGATAAATAAAATCCTGCTTTTTAAAAAGTAGGAATTTGTTGTTACTCTTTTTATTTTAGAGAAAAAACACTCGTGATTTACTCTATCTGTTTCATTATTCTGTCAGCTATACAAGATTGGGAGAAAGAGGCGAAAAAGAAAATCCATATAGAAATGGATGATCCGTCAATGCGAAGACGGAGAACTATCTATGATCTCAACGCTTACGCCTCTTCTCGGCCGTCAGTGAGCGACTGGAAATTTAACACGACGCAGATAACTACAGAGCTATCGAAGAAAATTCGATATTCCGAGTCGATGGTGAATATTTCAACATGCCAGCGGTTTATTCTATTTTCAAAACTTCCAACTATTGAATTGTTCTATCAAATGTAAGGCTTTAGAAGAATCCAACGGAATTATATCTGAATGAAAAATAAGAGTCTGAATAAAAATAATCATTAGTTTTAAATGCGTCTGATATATCCAACATTTATATCAATTTTAATTTTAATTTCCACAATATATTTCCATAAGAAAGACTTTCGCTTTGAGGGAGAAAAGAAAAGCGTATATTAATATCAAGTTAAATATATGTTGATTTAATCTTAGGGAATCTCGGGAATTACGAGACTCGATTTATCGCCGCTCACGCAGAAAATCGTCGGCTGCATCATCGGCGAAGACGTTACCGCGGAATATCCATGGGTGCACGTTAGGAAGGATATTATAGAGGATAATATAGATTTGCATTCTGAGAGCAGTGACTTTCTGCCAATAATGAATGAGATTTACGCGTACCCCGACGAGAAGATTTTCATCGGCTACTCACCGTCTCTGACCGAGAAAGGCCAGTTCTATATTGTTCTCACCGAAGAGGGTAGAGACGCTATAGTGAAGCGTATACAGGAGCAAAGGGAGGAGCACGAGAATCGCGTAAGAACCGCGATCTACAAATCTCCTGGCCGATGGCACGACTTGGGAAGCGGTGCCGCGGTCGATGCCAACATCGTCAAGAGCACGAGGCCGTTATTCGAGATTGAGGTTTGCAAAACATTAAAAAGTTACAGTCCGAATCATTAAAGAGTCACAGTTCTGGTTTTGGTTATTAAAAGTTACGGTTGTGGTTCGTTGCGACATTAAAAAATCATAGTCTGCGGTTGATCTACCATTCCCAATTAATTGAGATTGGTATAAAACACTAATATATTAATCTGCAGAAAATAATATTTAAATAGATAATAGAAGATTCAATGCAATAATATTTAATATAATATCTTAAGAACTTTTGAGAGGAAGAGGGAAAAAGAGAAGTTAATCTTAGTTAAGTTAAGTTGTAGAAATTAGAACTTGATCCTTGAACTTAATCCTTTAAAATAACCGACTTGAATGCGAAATTCTGCGCTGAATACTTCAGTTGTTAATAAAAATGATATGGATGAAACATGTCACATATCGCATTCGCTGGATCCTGACTCGAGTGTTCTCGTAGTTCTCGTCGAACGACGTCGAGCGACTTTTCACTCCGCCGTCGTTGAAACTTTTCGGTCGCGACATGCATATCTATTCGACCGAGTTCATATTCACATTCGAGCGACATGGTCCGTAAAATTTTGGAAAATTTTTTATTACATTTCGACATTGCGCCTCATCGACTCGCATGGCTCGCGCGGGTGCGAGCGTGGATATTGATAGTTTGCATTCGTTAATTCTAAGCCGCAGTATTAAATCGATTATCGTAAATTTCTACTATAATTCTGCCCCTATAAATACCAGCCTCGGCAAATCGACAATAATATCGCGGCGGCATTCACAAATCGCAGTAAATTATTTATTAATCACTTTATTCTGATTTCGATCGGACAAGAAGCAGTTTATAAATCTCGCAATACTCGCGATTGTTTAATCGTGATTGTGAGAGGTGCCGTATGTGAGATATATTGTACGGCCCACATTGCGCTGATGATGCACCGGGCGGGCGATCATATCTTTCGCATTTAATTACGGCCAGGTTGCGTCTACCGCCGATTTGCTGAACGTGCCGATAAATCTAACGGACAGAAAGGCGGACGATCAGAGGGACGGATATATCGAGCTAGTACCGGATAACCGGCAAATATTTGAGAATGTACGGCGTAAATTGGTAAGCAGGTATACGCAAGTGACGCCGATCGTTCGACACAACGAGGCGCAAACGGCACCATCGATACCTGTCAATTCCTGGTACCAATATCTGTTCGAATACGAGACAGTCGATTTGTCTACTTACACTAAGGAAAAGATAGAGTCCTTGAAGGATTTCCTAAAACGTTACACCGACGAAATGTGCGATCAGGTAATGTTGCAAATTTATTGATTTTACAATACTTCAAATAATATGTAATTAAAATACAATTAAAATATAAATGTAATTAGGATATAATATATATATATATATATAGCTTATCGTAATTTAATTATGAAATTAATTATGAAAATATTTAATTAATTTAAGACACGAGCTTAATAGATAGCAGTTATTATTAATTTATCCACTATTTTGTCATAGGTTTTAATGAACTCCACGTGGGATATGTATACAAATGACTATGCAAATCTGGTGCGCAATGAAAAGGATACGCAGGCACCTGTGCCCATAGGTTACGAGGAACATCAGAGTTACTACGATGGAAAGATCATTATCGACAAAGTTATCAACGATCTCTGCTGGCATCCATTCTGGACCGGCACGGCGATAGTTACTTACACGCAGTATGCGAAGGGCGAGCATCTGATAGGTCCCAAAACTTACGACGAGGTTTGGCAATGTTCCCGCATATTGTTTCTAAAAATTATATTTATTTTGTTTGTAAGATTGATCCAAATTAATCTTGAAGAAAATTTTATTGTTAATGCGGAACGTTTTTCTTTTTATTAACGTAAACACAATTATGTAATGCAATAAGTTTAATGTAATATAATAAATGTAATATAATTTAGTCAAAATCGTATTTTTTGTAAATAGGTATTTTTAGCCGGCGAGGGCAACAATCGAGTACTGATATGGTCCTTCACTGACTGTTTGTCACCCAAACTCATCCTCGAATGTCCAAGGGAAGTGACATCCGTTACCGTCTGCCCTCTCGACAGTAGCATCATCGTAGGTGGGTGCGCAAATGGCCAGGTGATTAAAATAAATTCTATTTAATCTACGTCAGCTTTTCTTTCTGTTGTGAAATTAAGAAGAGAAACAAAATTGGGAGATAATTCAACAAAAGCACGTATGAATATTTTTCTCATTTCGCAGACGAAACGGCAATCCACGAATGTCGATTAACCCGTTGCTGCCTATCCACCCCTCGATGCATCCCAGTGCATTCGCGTTCGCTTGGCGCGTCATACCCGCGAATGAATAACGCGACACGCGCGTATTCGTAAACAAATTCTTCCGACGGACGTTCAATCCGATGGTACACGATCGATATCAATCACGTATATCGAAAAACACATCGCGATGGTACGCGGTGGATCTACCCCGAGCACTACCCGACTTGTCACTGCGTGCAGAGTTTCGGAACGTGAAAATTCGAAAAGTGCCGCGCGCCGGCAATCATGGCAAACGCGAACAACGAACGTAACGCGAATATCGTATGCAAGCGGGATCACCTGTCTCCATTAATCCATCGCAACGATCCCCCCTCCCCCTTTCACTCCCCTCGATGTTCCGCAATGTTCTGGATATCAGATGACACCCGGGACACTCGTTCGATCGGGCAATCGAATATCGTCAAACGCGCATATTAGAAACCGTCGCCGCGAGACGACGAATATGAAATGCGCTTATTTCGATTAGGAAAGTTAAGTAAAAGAAAAAAACGATGAAAATATAAAAAAATATCACATTTTTCACATGTTTTTTTTTAAGTAGATTGTTTCCTGCTCATTCGAGTTATATAAAGTAATTTTTGAATGTCTATAAATACTTATAGAAATAGCTTGTTATTATTTTCAGAATAATCAATGCTTCTGCAATCGTGCAAATATCGAAGAAAAATTTATTAATTATGCAGTATTATTAAAATGTTTGTTATGCTACTATACTTATGATCGCAGTATTCTGACTTTAATCCACATAACAATTAAAAAATAAAACTAAAAATCACACCAAAATTGTGCATTCTATAAATATAAATTGAACTACATGCTGCAACTAAAATATTAATAAAATGTTGATAAAAACGATAAAAAGTGTAGACAAATAGTTTCGAATTTCGGTTGTTTAATTTAGTGTTTTTCAGCGATGCAGATAAATATCAGTGATGCTTTACTGAAATATTCATGAGGATGTTAAAATAAGGCTAAAATACACTACTCAAAAAATATAGGGAACTTTTTGCATACTAAGAATTTAGGCTATTTTCAAACCGCTGTAACTCGACGAAAAATCATCGCAGAGACAAAATCCGAAAAGCATTTTGAAGCTTGAAACTTCTTCTTTCAAATTCTTTTTGCAGATTTTAATTATCTCTCTCCTTTACAAAAGAGCAGAATGATGAAGCTTGGTCCGTCGAAATAAAAATTTTTTGCTTCGTTACATCTGGCGTGCAAAAAATCATAGAGAATTTCTTTTATCTGCGTCTTATAGCAGGATCTTTCTCTTTTAATTTGACCAATCACTCAAATTAAAGGGAAGAGATCCTGCTATAAGACGCAGATAACAGAAATTCTCTACGATTTTTTAAACGCCAGATGTAATGTAGCAAAGTCGTGTTAAAATTTTTTTATTTTGACAGACCAAGCTTCATCATTCTGCCATTTTGTAAGGGAAGGAGATAATTATAATCCTCGAAAAGAATTTGATAGAAGAAGGTTCAAGCTTTAAAATGTTTTTTTCATTTTGTGCCTACGATAATTTGTCATCGAGTTACAGCAGTTTGAAAATAACCCATTTTTTTAGCACGTGAAAAGTGTTCCCTATTTTTTTTTAGTAGTATCAATTATAATAAAAATTTAAATCACATGAATTTAAGAGATTTCTTTTATAATTTATAATGCGATAAGTCGTGTGAAAATAACGACACTAATCTGATTAATCTAGAGTTGCTTCTACTAAAGAAAATAAAATTTCTTTCATATAAAAAAATGTTAAATTTTATTAAATTTATTAGCAAATACTGATTCATATTCCTAATTTTTATCAACGTTGGCAACTGTTTAAACTATGCGCATCTTGTTAATTGCCTGACACTGCTTGCGAGCTTAAATTAGCAAATTTTAGACGAGAAGAAACGTCCGCGAAAACGTACGGAAAAACATCTCGTTACAAGCTGCGGCCGTGAAACGCAAAAGTCTTGGCTGCAGTGAAACGAGACGAGGGCTGGACAAGCGGACGACGATAAAATCCATCCATATCCTTCCCGTAGATCGCCATCTGGCACATTCCCGGCAAAATCGAGCAGGTGGAGACGGTGGTGGCACAGACAGGCGCCCAAGTGAAGTACAGCAACGTGATGAGGAGCTTGATGACATGGATGCGCGAGACGACGGCAACGTCGTTGATCAGTCCAACGGCGATGTCCGCCCTCAAGTACAGCCAGAAGGCGGGCATCACCCAGATAGTCTGGGTCCCCTCGCATCACAAGGTCGACAAAAACGGTCGGATTTCGTCCTTGCCGGAAGACGCGCCCCTGGACGAACTAAGCCGTCAGTTCGTAACCGCCAGCCAGGACGGCACGGTCGCCTTTTGGGATCTTAAGTAAGCATTGTCTTTTCCTGTTGACTTTAACACATTATTATTTAATAGATAAGATGCTCTTGGAAGTATAACATTTTTTATTTTAAACAAGTCTTAATTTACTGATAAAAATAACGTGGTTTCATTCAAGAGCAATAAAATAATTAAAGAAATAAAAGAAAGAACGATTTTTTACAAATAAAATGCATTTTGCATAAATATAGTAGATATTTTTATAATAAAGATTTCAAGTTTACCTGAGAATTTAGGGAAGAGACTTTGAATCTTTAAAAGAGAAAATTTTCATTCATATAAAAACTATATGTATTATTTTTCGTTACTAATTGTAAGTGAAAAATATATCTTCAATATATCTTCAGTAAGCTTTAGTATACTGCTTGACAGTATTATCAACGGTCCTGTGAGAATTAGGAGAAGGATATTGATATTCCTGTCGCGTTGCTCCAAGTAGTTCCATCGGTTAAGGATTAAACGTAAAGGAACTTAAACGTGACTGTCGCGTCGAATCAATGTCGATTCGTCGGACGAATTTTCCTATGAATTTTCCTATGAAACTACGCGGCGCCATGCGACTCGCAAGAGTGAGAAATAGAATATTCAGGAGACATTTGCGACGCAGTCGGAGAGGATCGTTTTCTTTATCTTTCATTTTCGCGACAGTGAAAACGTCACGTCGTTTTTCTTAAAAATGCAAGAACTACTTGAACGGCTGGCGTATGACGCGGCCCCTCTCCCGTCGACCTGATCCAGCAGCAATTGGTAACCACGAGAAAGGTCCGGAGCCGTCGTATCTCCCGAGACTGGAAGTTAGCGACTTGCGAATGTTCGATGGGCGCGAAACTTGTCGCAAGCGAAACGTTAAAGAGCGAGCTCCGTCTCCGGCCTTTCGAGTCCTCCTCTCCGGACGCGGGACGACGAACCGCCTTTCCGCTTCCTCTCCCCACATCTCTCGCCCTTATCCTCCTCGAGAAACTCTCCCGGTCTGCGGAACCGTAATGGTCCCTGCGACTTGACTCTCCGTCGCTCCTCGATTCTCCGAACTTGGCGTTTATATGGTCCGAAAATGGATAGACCATCCCTCTATAATCGTCGATCGGTATTCAGTCCTCGCTCCTAAACCCTTCCCACCATACCTTACCGTCCAGAGTAGTCCTCCGGACCAGCTAACTCCCAAGCTCCTTGGCCTGTCGATCTCTCTGTGCGCCCAGCGGGGTGCAAAGGAGGATTCGCTCTTCATTTCAGCCCGCGCCACAATGGGCTATGTAGACGCCCCAATACTAGTGAATTGTTCCCTCACTTGATACGAAATTGGTACGATATTTATGAGATTACGTTCTGTTCTGCGCCACGCTGAGAGAAAGTAGTGTATTTGCGCGAAACTCCGCTGATAGAGATAAATTTCCAAATAAAAAGATTAATACTAATCTTATCTTATAATGGATTTAGAATTATTACTAACTATTGATTATCAAAATTTCATTTTTCTTTTATACAGAATATTTGAATCAATCACCGAAAAAAAATTCTAGTTAAAAACGGACGAATCAGGAAATCTTGTAGGCGTGATCAAATATTCTGGTTCGTATAAAAGAAATTCTGGTTATTATAATAGAACTCAATACTTTATAACTTATAATAATCAGAATTCCTATTATACGAACCAGAATATTTGATCACGCCTTCTAATTCGTCCGTTTTTAATCAGAACTTGTTTTTAGTGATGAAAAGACATTGTGTAAAATAATCGAGCTTAAAGAAATAAAGAAAGGACGATTTTTTTACAAATAAGTGGAAATGTAGTGTAAAATGCATTTTTTGCATAAATATAGTAGATACTTTTATAATAAAAATTTCAAGCATATAATAATACACTTGCAATAAGTTTACTTGAGCATTTAAGGAGAAGAGACTTTAAATCTTTATTTCTATTTTAATGTTAAATTAATTCTATTTCAAGGTTATTTCGTTCTTATTAACGAGATAACATCGAGAGATATATTTCTGACGGTGAATGTTAATCCGAAAGATCGCGGCCGTCGGAGAAGGAGCTTCGACAAGTTCGCAGAGACAGGCACAAGAAGAAGATTCATCCAGATATTCAGAAATCCATGGCGCAGCCCGCGTCGCCCTTCAAGATCCTTGATCGCGTCTTCAAGCCCAGCTATATCCTCGTGATTCAATATCCGGACGAGAGCCGGCAGGTTGTGATAACGACTCTCAGCATGTACAATCCAAAGTTTCGCAAGGAACAGGTCGAACCGTTCCCGGTGGGTAGGGACGACCTCACAATTAGAAAGTACTACAAACCTATAATCGAGAAGCCGAGCTATGTCATGGAGCCGAAGATGCTCATCGGGACCGTCGAGGGTAAAGTACCGACTTGCGCAATAATTTTCTCCGCGCGAGTCAATTTCCGTTGACGTCTACGGGCTGAGGCGCGATTATACTCGAGTTCATTAATGTTAATACGATTCCGATGTGATTAAACACAATTAATTATACTTAAATCTCCCTAAATAAGATTGATCTAATTAAATATTAACGGCGCGAAGTGGATTAAAGCGTAAACGACGGCAACAGGTGATTTTGGCTGCATAACGTGGGCCGGCTACGAATTCACCACCGATGTGAACGTAAATCGCGAAACAGTGCGGTGGCTCTGGATAAAGAGGGTGCACGACGGACCGGTCACGCATTCGGTCAGATCTAATTACTACCATCAGGCGGTGGTGACGGTGGGCGGCAAGATCTTCGCTGTGTGGAGAGACGATTTCGGCGAGCCGCTCGTCTGGAAGAGATCCAACGTCGGGTGGGTGGAGAGAAAAAAAAATAGAAACTCGCTCGCGGGATCGTCCGACTAAAGCAAACTGAGAACTTCCGTCTCCGCGTCAAAATAAACGCCGGGCGCTAAGTAATTCACGCTGCGTGCGGAGGGAAGAGGACGGCGAGCGGAATGAAGAGAGCAAGGGAGGACGAGACGACGGGGAGCTGGTTCGCATTAAAATAACCGCGGACGGGCGAGATCGCGCGGAGAAATTACTCCTCGAAGAGAAACGTCAATACCGCACGAGAGTTAACGAAACATGGTCATGAATATACATAAACGCGCGTTCGCGTTTCACTCGGAATAAAAATAACGAGGCCGCGCGATAAATTGCGCGCGGTGTACGGTGTGTAATTGCAACGATAGCGTTTCCCCATTGCCGGCACCGCCGAACACCGACTGCCGCGCCGCGCGCTCCGCTCGGCTCGCGTTTCACGCGCCGCGCATAGCTTTCGACGGCGAGAATCGAAACTTTCCGGTATGATCTGCATGACAATACGATCATAACTTACATTTACAGCACCCGCGTGCTGTTACTACTCCGTTAATGAAAGCTATTTCCAATGTATGGCCGCGCGCGGTCGAACCGCCGCAACAGTCATTATCGAGCGTTGTAGGAGCGCCGATACTCCCGGCGATTCAACCGCTCGACAAACGGTCTATTCTCTCTCATTAACTCTATATATTTTTATCGATTTTGTAGAGAGAGTGACGCATATATATCTTTCGTCCAAAATTATTTCAATAATCTGCACTGAAAATAAATTCTGTTTGAAAATGGACGAGTCAGAAAAATCTTGTAGGCGTGATCAAATATTCTGGTTATTATAAGTTTTGAAGTACTGAGTTCTATTATAATGGCCAGAATTTCTATTATAGTAACCTGAATATTTGACCAAATCTGTAAGATTTTCTGATTCGTTTTTAACCAGAATTTTTTTTCAGTGTGCTCTCAAGTATGCAATATTAACAATTAACAAAACCGCTACATATTAATTAACAAAATAAAAAGCAACATCAAATTAATACTGGACATGTATTACGAAATTTTTCAGAATAGATTTCGATCAAAATTATTTAATTATTTCCTAAATTTCGCTTGTGTTTCCTAGAGAAAATAGAATAATTGCAACACACAGAAAACTTTCATTTTACAGAAGAGAAAAGCAATTACTTATTTTATTTTATCTTGTTTAAGTAATAGTTTTCTTCAGCAAAAAATATTTTCTTAATAATAGTTTAAGATATACTCGTCACGAGTTCCATGAGAATATGTTTTAAGTAAATGTGAGCGCTTATGATGACTTTATGACAGATTTATGAATATATAAACTTAGAAACAAATACTTAGAACAAATATATTTACGCGTAGGTAATATATATTTTTCTGTGTGTACAGAAATCACTTTTGAAAAATTTCATAATACGTGCCCTAATCAGCGTTGATTTACTTTTTCAACAAATGCAGATACTCGGCGTGCTCCTGGGGAATTATACGCCCGACCGTTCTGATCTTGGGACGAATGGACGGCACCGTAGAAATGTGGGATCTCGTGGTAAAGAGCCACGAGCCGAGCTTCGTGCAGAGTCTATCCGGACGGATAATTACGGGCGTCTACACGCACGAGCTGCCGCTGGAGCCGCAGTGTATCGGATTTTGCGACTTCAACGGGTCCTTAAGGACGTTCACGGCACCGCGTGTCTTAGTGACGTACGACGTGGGCGACGTCGAGTGGTTGAAAAAGTTTATCGACCGACAGGTTCAAAGGGTGAGATAAAAAGGGACGCGACGGCGATATATCGAGAGGTGATATCGATTAAACGTCTAAACGAAGTAACTCGAAATTTATGTTCCGCCAGGCAAATGTGTCTTTATTAGACGGAGAGGGATTGCGTTATTAAAAGCAGTAAAGGCAATAATTACTTGTTATCAAATCTAATTATTCCGTTGCAGCAAAATATTTTAGAATAATTAGTCGAGTTTTTGTTCACTAGGAATAATATATAACGCATTTAACACCTCATACGAGAACGTCGTTTCACCCGGCAGGTGAATCTCTGCACGCATTTTCGCTTCGTAAAATTTTATGCTTCTATAAGACGAAAAATATACCGGAATTTAATGGGAGTCGCGTTCGTAAAAAAAAAAGATCCTTCTCTCTTCATTCTGTTATTTCTGCAGTAATTCCTCGTAAATTTTACTACTAACTGTAATAAAAGTTCCTTCATTCCTTCTATTTGTATACGATTGTCTATTTCCACGTGCGATCAGATAAGCGAGTTTCAAGCTTGGCAGGAAGCATGGCGCGAAACAAATATCGCGAATATCGAGATGAGGAAGAAGCTCGGTAAAATGGAGGAAAAGAAGCGTTTGGAGGCCGAGAAGAAGATTAAAGCTGACACGGTGGAAGCGGCGGCTCGCGCGGCGGCTACACCTACGAGACCCGCGGTACAATCACTCTAATATTCCGCACCGATAAATAATTCAATGAAATTTCATTCTATTCATAGCACGCTTCGGCCGACAATTCACACTACGCGGATAACCGCACCCGAACGAATCGAGCGTTTATAGCCGCGTAAATAACGGGTGCCTCGTGAATCCCCCCGGTGCTATCAGTTTAGTCAGGCGCATCCCCGCATCTCGCGGGACAGAAGGTAACCGATCTCTCTTTTTCTGCTAAGTTAATTTCGTACTATTCACAGCGTCGGAAGCCCTGGCAGTTCCTCGAAGAAGCCAAGGAACGATGGATGTCAATGGAAGTAAAGCGCATGCAGCGACTGATCCTGGAGAAAAAGGGTCTCAGAAAGGACGTCCTCGAGAGGCAGCGCGCGCCGGTTCTCCGGTTGCGGCAGAAGGCGAGGACAAAGAAGCGTAAGATACGCGAAATCCTGAATCTGCAGGACAAAATCTTTGAGGAAACCGTCGCGTTCCTCTTCCCGGAGCAGCATCGCGAGCGTAGAGAAACTTTGTTGCCGCCTTTGCCAGTTTCTGCGGCCGACAGATACTTAACGATCGACGAGTTCATTAAGAAGGAAACCGCTCCTCGAAAAGAAGTACGTCAAGGGAATCAATTAATCTTACGGCAATCCTTTGCAAATAATTAGCACAATATTGCGCTTCATAAGTAATATAAAAAGCATGCTCTAAATGTGAATAAAAATGTACGTCGCGATGCAAAACGATAAAATATCGATCGCGCGCAGACGAGTAAAATTATCGTAGTAAAATTTTTAAAGACTATGTATAATGATAATTCTCTTAATACTCTACTGAATTTTGCTTATTTAAAATGAAAAATGATACATAGATAAGTATTTTAATTTTACATATATTTTATATCACTAACTTTCTTATATATTATATATTTAAAAAAAATTGTAATATATATTTTTTCTAGATTTTTATTTCTTACATAAAAATTCCATGTATTAAAATGCTTATCTCCGTCAAATACAAGCATGCCAATGACATTAGATACTAATTGTTCTTTCCGTTAATAGGACGTTTTTACCGATCCCGAAGAAGAAATTATATACAATTTTCTGGAAGTGCAAGCGGAGACTCTGGCCAAATTAAAGAGCACGCCTTTCGAACGCACGTTCGACTGGCGCAAAGTACTTGCGCAAGCGAAGTCAAGGAGAAGATTGATGGACATCGAACTCAAGAAGTTAAACAGGCCGAAGAAGACGTGCAAAGTGGACGATGCTGTAAACGATGCATCACGTCTTGCCTGCAACGTATAAAACACGATGTACAAAGATACATCTGTATTTTACTATTATGACTTTTGTTTTTCTATTTCTGAGATATCAGATTTATAACTCAGATTTACGTCGACAATATTTGCTCATTAGATTTGCGAAGAGAAGAGAATTCGCTGCACATTAATTTAATTGCTGTAGATTGTTGTAGATTGCTGTTGCAGATTAATTTGATATGCTAAACAAAACGACATGATAGTAATTTATGTGTCAATTTATTTTCAATTTAAACCATGTCAAAAGTTCAAATGCACAATTATTTCAGATAAGTTTAGATAACTAAGTTTAGATACACGTTGCATCATAATTTTTACTCCGTGAATTCTCAGTCATAATTTAATACATATCTGTTTATATAAATTTTAACCATTTCTCTCTCCTTTTGATTTTAAAATCAGCGTAATTTTGATTGCATTTCTGATAATGCATGTCCTAATGTAATAATGTCGTTGGAAAATGAAACTATCCTCGCAGTGTCATATAAGTTTACTTTTAGAGGTTCCTTTTAATCCCTTTAATCAGAACTGTGCTACTCACGGCTGTAATGGCCACCTTTGAAACAAGTAAAGCCCAGAGTCCGCAAATATAACCTGATTTTGTAAGTTTACCGAATGGTATAAAAGCACTATAAGGAAAGAACAAGGTACTCCGGCCAATTCTTTTATCGCCATATCTGAAGAAAGAGAAAATGTGTGCGTTTATATATATTATATATATGTATATATACCTCCGGATGTCGCAGGATCTAATGTGCACGTCATCACGGTAATTGAATATATCGATAAACAGGAGATATACACGACAGCGAAGGAAATGGAACGTCTGGATGAGATAGGGGGTGGAATATTTTCGTCAACGTTCGCAGATCTTGTATTAGATTGTCACACATGGAAATTCGACTTGGTGTCGTCGATTTTAAAATGGTTTCACTGAAAGGAAAATACATTTTTAAACGCGTCTAATTACAATAATTTTACGTTACATTCACATTTTTATTTATGACGATCTAATAACACTCATACTCTGCAATGAGCACGAGGTGATCACAGTAATGAGACGTCGCTTGAGTAAGAGGGGAAAATATGGCAGCTAAGGGAAACTGATGATTTTCGCTTCGGCAATAAAGGTGACGCAAAGGAATGTCTGCGAGCAGAGAAGACGAAAGGATGGAAGGTAGGTTGGTAGATAGGTCGGCAGCACTCGACGATTTTTCATAATTAAAGCGGATTAAAACTCGGCAGCGGGACCGTAAATGAATTTGAAATTTCAAACTAGGTGCGCTCTCCTCCGCTTATCCGTCGCGCCCCTCCCCGCTTTCCTTTTGTCATTCTTTCCCGTCGTAAACGGATCTGCGAGGGACCGTGGCCACCGGCACAACTTGCAAAGCGGGTTTACCTGCTTTTATTTCCCCGGCGTAACACACTTCTCCGATTTAATTTACTGCAACGTCCACTCCTTCAGCACGAATGATACTTTTAACATTCAAATCCGGGAGGGATCCTCGCGGTATCTTCGACAATTATTCGGGTATTATCGAATTAGGGGGTCGATCACGAAAGCGCAGAAAGTACTTTAAAAACAATAATCTATAATTGCGAACGAAATGAATTTCCGTACCGTGTAAAAACTTACATCGCTATTGTTCAAGTAAAAGTTGGCGTGAACGAAACAGAGTGTGCAAATTGTAAAAAATATTCTCGGGTAAAAAAATCCTGTGATATTTTTTTCAATATTTTCTCTCTCACATCTAGTGCAGTTTTCTATATTTGTATCGATAGGTAAGATAGCCGAGTTTTGCAGCAGCCCGTGCGTTCGAAACGTTGTAGCGATGGGAATCTGAAGGACGAAAGCGATTTTTTTTGACAGAGATTGAAAACAATTTTGTACAGTGAGGACGAGCTGTAATTATTCGAAATAGCGTCGCTTTGTTCTGATTCACGCGTCAGACGTCGCGCGATGCCGCGACTCTTATTTCGCTGACCCTTCCACTGTTGGAAGGATGAGGCTGCACGTGGTTCCCTAATGGCGATAATGACCATATAAAAATTACCTGCCGCGAGTGAAAAACAGGGAGCGAACAAAAGAACCCTGACCCAACAAGGAATAAAAGGATTTTACTCCACTTACAACCACGCAACTTCATGAATAACTATTAACATGCAAATTAATAATGGCTTATAGACGAATGTGCACTTTTCTAAAGCTACTTGTTTATAAGATGACAGCGTAGCGTAAGAAAGATTTATAGTAATTAATGAATGAATTAATTAAAATAATGATCAAGAATTTAAAACATGTTTAAGACCTACTGCCAATATAAGAATTTTAAACACTCTTTGTGAATATTTAAAATATTTTTTTATTATCTTTAACTGAATATTTAAATATATTTTTTTTATTATCTTTAACTAAATTTTGGGATAAGAGAACAATAACGGTTGAGATTTCTAATTAGTGCACGTAAACTCCATAATATTCGGAAAGTTGGCGCGCCCTATGCGCGAGTTTCTCCCAATTGCCCTTACTAGGACAAAGGTGAGGAAAGCCAGCGAAGGGGACGGAAAGAACAGACGCGAATCAAGAGAATAGGTTAATAAATAGCAACGGATTATTACCGAAATGTAGGAGCCGGAAAACGGCTGCCGGCGCGCAGCAAGTTTCCGAAACTATCCTCACGACCTTCTGCAACTGACTGTCGCCTTATTGCCTAAGTTCGGAACATCCCAGAGGGTGGGTCACGTTCGTTCTTGCGTACAAGTGTTTCTCTATTTTTCTCGCGACACGGCCTCTACTCTTGCTTCCCCTCCCATCCTTTCCCTGCTTGCGCGCTTCCTTTTTGGAATTCGCTTTGTCCTGAACGATCAAAGTTTTTCTCGGGCCGGTCATGAACAGTATGCGCCGTGCGGGACGATCGTTTTCGCAACTTTTCCCCCGGCGTCGCTCCCTTCCGCCGAGCGTTCGGCCAGTTTATCCAGCCGAAAATCATCGGCGATGCGGAACATTTGGCATTAGTTTGAATCTCACGTACGTATAATCCATTGCGCGGTTAAACAACCGATATTCTTCGGCATGGAGGAGAAAATCGAAGAAGAATTGGCAGGAGTAGATAGCCGTACGTGGCAGTAAAAATTGTTCCATTACAACGATGCGCGACGTATGCAAGTGAATGCGATGATAAATTGGTCAATGCATCACACTTTTCAATTGAATTACATAAGAAAATACGTCTGCTCCATCTCTTTGAGCGTCATGCTACTTGTTCACTTATGCGCGTTACGTATTTCTATTGCAATATATGAGTCCGTAGAAATATTTTTTCCGAACTTTTAGGTAAAATTTTAATAACGTCGAATGTATCATATAATTATACCACGGTCTTTAGAATTTTAATCATTCTGTGAAAATTCTTCGCTGAGAGAAAACTGACTTTAAACTCATTAAAAAATTCATTGTGGAGATATTTTAATATCTTAATTTTATAATATTATGCAAAATATAACATTCTTGTCTGGATATAAAAGATTCAACATATTGATTTTGGAAGACGAATTGCTCAATATAACATGATGGTTTCAAAAAAAGAATTGTCTTATTGAAGAATGTCTAATTGAAGAAAATCAAAAGAAAAGTGCTATTTTAATCCATTTTTTACATTTCGCATGCATTACAACGCGATTAATTCCGTCGTAAAGCAACGTTTTATATTTTGTAAAATGTGGAAATGTAAAAAAAGTTTTTCTAATATCTTCCCCGGTTTCAGAAATAATCAACCGTTCAGAAATAATCAACCGTTCAGAAATAATCAACCGTTACGTTATTTTTGCAAATGTGTGAATGCGTAAGTCAATTCTCTTTCGTTTTTAAAAACGCAAGCGGTGACAATGCAGTGAATGCGAAAAAAAAAGTGCGCTTTCTTCCGTCGAGCTGTAATATTGACGCTGACAGCGCGACACGCTATGCGGCAGGTTTAATTCTCTGCCAATTAATCTCTTTCGAATCCATGAATTAGTCCCGGTTCAAAACCACAGCTGTCCGTGGATGGGTGCGTGCAAGAGCCTTTTCGGCGATACCGTCGCATCAGTTTGCGCGAGTGATAACGAGGATCGTAAAATTGCTACGGTGAACGATGGGCACGTCGATTATTGACGCATCTGGGATTTGCCTGATACCAAAATCCGGTGTAAAAACCGTCGGCCGTTCTGTTCACTTCGTCCGGTATTTACACCGGATCAATTTTTAACGACACTCTCTGCGAATCGATAATGCGAGTTGTAACTCATCACAAGGAAAAAAAGAATGTATTGTCGATCACACATGTGCTGTCGATCGATTTTTTCCTGATATTTTATGGTCTCTACAACGACAAATGAATTTGCGAAAATATTGTGGAAGCATCCTTGCAAGAAGTTGATATGACGCCGCGACGTATTTTCTGATCCTTAACAAACGCTTATTATAATCTCCAATTTTATTCCTAGATAAATATAAAATTTAAAATTTTTTAAATAATTATATCTCAAGTGGAAATAAATTAATGCCATTATACACTATTTTATTTTTGTGACGTGCTATATCGGATTTATTATTGTATGTACTCAAGAAATTATCGATAATCGAATTTTTTCTATCTTTTATAGTTTATCAGCCCCCAAAAAATATAATAAAAAAATATATGAAAAATATCCTAAATACGCGATACTAAATTATGCCACTTACTAAATTTAAAATATAGTATGCTAACAAGATTGTAGGAATAAAAATCTTTCTTCTTCTTTTTTGACATATTGCTATATTATTACAGAAATATTATTTTACGTTAATTTTTTTAAATTAATTAAAATTTAATTTTTGAAAGGGTCAGATTGTGATTTGAGTGTTTCTGCACGGTGTCGACATTGAAGCTCAGTATTAACCTCGGCATCGTCGTCACCTCGCCCGGATCATTAACATTTCACACGTATCGTAGCAGCAATTAACTCCCCAAACGAGCTCTATAATTAATGAAGAGGGATGAAGGAATTGCACTGGCTCATTCCTCCGAGCAATCGACCGCGGAAAAGATTAAGAGCTCGGTCACACCCTTCTAGCTCCGGATTTCCATGATTCTCTTAAATACAATCAGTCTGCACATTTGTCTTACGCCTGACAACGCGAAGCGGATTGTCGCCGGGATAAATTATTAACTCGTTCAATGCCGTGTTCAATAACTATTGCTGCATGTGAATTATTGCATGTAACCAGTTGTAGTCGAGGAAATTACATTACGTCAATAGAAGATGAATGAGGACAATAATATACATATTTTTAAAAAAAGAAAATTGCATATTCGCTATAATTGTATACATATTTATGTCAGACATGCGATATTTAAATAAAATGCTAGGTGCCGATTTACTGGAATTATTAAAAATATTAAAAGCTCTGCGACCTTTCTACAGTGTACGCGAACGTATTACGTCATGTTGAGTCCCCAGTTAGTACGTGACATAGCGCCCGGCTTGTACGAGCAACCTAATTAATTCCAGGCGCGAAAAAGATTATTTAGGAGGGTGACACCGAACGTGCCTCGCGCTTAAATAAGATGAATCTCAGATTTACGAGAGTGGCGAGCGCGATATTTCAACGATAGCGGGCTACCTCATTTTCTCATTGTCTCTATTAACTACCGGCATAGCCGGAAATTTATAACTCGGGAGGGAAAAAGAAGCCGCCCGGCGCGGCGGCCGAGGGGACGAAGGCCGTGTGCCCGCTCGCTCGGCGACATCTTTTTTCTTAATTCATTTGTCGGGGATTATTCATCAGCCATTACGGCGCTAACGAAACGCGAAACGGCGCAAAACCGTGAGGCGGGAGGTAAAGTGTGCCGTCGCGATTGCCTTTCTACATTTCGAATGGGAATTTTACGGCGGGCGGCGCGCGACTTTGACGAGAAAGAAGAGGCGAAGGAGGGAACAGCAGGGCCTTTCGAATTGTTAATGCGCGAGAAGCTGCCTCGACTTCTTTCCATTAACTTTGGTAACTATATAACTGAAGATGTACCGCCCGAAGAAAACCGTCTCTCCCTCCTTGCCTTCCCTTTCAGACCCTCGGCTTCGTGCGTCCTCCCTACCATTCTTACTCTCGTCCTCGTTATCCTTAATCTCGTTTGCACGGTAACTCGTGCCAAGGACGTTAGATAGGACGATACGATATCACCGAAAGACCATCTGCGCAGCTGCACCCGATCGACGTTGCATTGCTAATGCAATAAAGCTCAAAGTTGGGAAGAAGAGTTCTAACTCTCTGGTCGATTATAATGGTGAAAGAAGTGTTACACGCCACGCTCCTGCAATTCGTTTTACCGCATGTACGTGACTCCCCTGCATCGGAATTGATTCTTGTAAACAATGAACAACGATGTCGAAGATTGAAAACGAAAAATCCTTGAAGATATCCACGAGGAGAATGTATACATTAATAGCATCTGTTATAATTAATATAATATTTTGAAAGATTGTGCATATATAGATAAAAGATGTGTGTTAATAAAAGTGGCAACTAAATGCGTGTGGTGATAAATCTGAAATAAAATTTCTTATCAATTTTTGTTTTCAAGAAAAATTTAAAAAATTGAAAAATTAAAAGTTAGCTACACGAGCTTCAATAATCTTCAATTTTGTATCGCATACATTGCTGAAAGAGATACGCATCAGAAATATATAAATAAAAAAGTACAACATATATATAGTTTAGTAAAACAATTTAGAATATTTTAATTTACTATAAAAATTACGTATCTAAAATGTCGATTTTTTAAATAATAGAATGTTATATAAATCTTTTTGAATATGTTTTAATTTCAAACGTGTTTGCTACTAAGATGAATTCGATGATACATGGCATTTAAAGTTGTTACAGGTTATTTAAATTTAAACAAATACGAGTACAAGTGCATTATTAACTCTAAAAGGCCCGGATCATTCGTGTCCATGCCATTTCATACCGTATAAATTTCTAAAAGACTCTTTTAGTGATGTGAATAACACCCTTCGCTGAAGGAAAACTTTAGTGCAGTGAGGATATGAGTGGGAAATGGCGTCTTGAAGTTACCTTTTAAACAGCGAAGGAAAAAATTTACGAACGTAACATACATACTCGGATGTGTTTTATCGAAAGGAGCTATCTTAATTAATAAATAAGCATTTTCTAAGCTAAATCAATATCGCAATTTTCGAACGATTAAAATTTAATTTACTCACCCGTATCATTACTTATTTACGCTTCTTAAAGCTTAATTGCCCGGAAAGCTCGTTCGATGGCGCGTACGAAATGTCCGAACGACACCGGTAACATTTGTACTCGGGTAACGGCAGTCTCGCGGAATCCAACTGGAAGGATAGTACATCTTGCGAGGACACGTGATAGCTTTGGTACCCACAGCTGTGGCAACAGAACAATAGTCCGACACAAGAAGGACGAGCGGCGTAGCGCGCGTCGCGTCCGGCATCGTTGAATTTCAAATCGCATCGTCTTCGTACATCGTGCCGTCCCTCTGACACACGTACAGAGAAATTCGAGGAGAAGGAAAAAGTAGCTTACGGCGAAAGACCGTGTGGGATGGAAGGGAAATTTACATGCAACGAGAAGGAGAGATACGGACCGGGCGGCGAGAGCGGCGAGAGGAATGGATCTTAGTTTTCCAGGTCCCTAGTACTTTTTTCAGCCTCTCAATGGGACGTTGTAACTGGCTATATATTTATATCGACGCTCTTCGGTAAAGTTAAAATCGCACCCTCTTCCCCTTTGTGGAATTAAAACAAAATTCAAGCTTTTTCAGACGTCGCGATATCGCGTGTTCGTAGCAAATGGAACATACACTTTTCTCTACTCTCTTTATCTCTTTATCTTGCTTGATATATAAATTTCAAATATTGACATGCCGAGAGCGTGAGGCTCTAGCTCTAGTAGTTGTTTCCACATAGATCCGCTTCTATGCGGAGCGAAGGAAGCGAGGAAGATAAAGAGTTTAGAAGAAGAGCGATAAGGCAGGGGTTGAGTGAAAAAAAAGGGGGCGCTGAAAAAAAAAGAACTAAATTTCCATCGGCGTTGTACTTGGAAAACAATGAAGCGGAATTATAGCGTGCAGTTAGTAAAAATCAGTAGCCCCCTTCCTTCTTTTATATACATCGTGATTTTAAGCAACATTATAAACGATCTCCCGTTCTTAATTCATAATAAGTAGCAGTATTATTTTAAAGTCAGGCATACTCGTGATGATATAATATATACTCAAGTTGTAATATTCGCGGCAACAAGTAAAACAACACAATCCATAGCTGCGGGGGGGATTTACGCCAAGAAACCGTCGACGTGAAACGTTTAACCGTCGTCCCTCTTACTCGTCCCTTAGGGACAAGCAAACAGAAGGAACTGAAATTCTCCCCCGGCAGCACTTTTCCTTCCTTTTTGCGAGAAGCGTCGAAGAAGCGTGAGCGAGTCGGTTTCCTGTTTTCTTCGGGTTTCTCCATGACGGAGCGCGCGTCGGGAGTAAGAGGGTGTATCCCAGGCCATCGTGCTCGTTTTTCCCCTGTTTTTCGTGGGTTCGCCCTTTAAACCGCGCGTATATAAATCGTCGTGATAAATTTTCTGTTAATCTGCGAGCGTTAAAGTACGGACCGATTTTTGCCGGCTAAGGCATCCCGGGAAGATTCTGCCGCGGCGAATAGAATTTCGCGTGATACCTTAATAACACGGAAAAAGAAAAAGAGAGAGAGAGAGAGAGAGAGAGAGAGCATATTAAATTGAAAGACAATCAACCGTTCGGAAGAGAAAACTTTTTGAAAATAAATAAAATGCAATTCGAAATAAAATAATCGAAACATTATTAAACGTTATAGTCACGCATCTCTTTTCCAGTAGATTTTTTATTTTATAGCTAGTTCTAATTATTAAAGAGAAATTATTATCTTTTCGTATCAAGAACAGCTACAGCTTTCTGACATGGTTTGAGTATTATCTCGCGATCAACCGACGCGCGATTTATTGGTTTGCATCTGAACGTCGATCTCGATACCATGGGCGATGTCCATTTCGCGAAACGTAAATGCGAAACCGTTGAGCGGAACAATTCGGGCGATCCATCGCCGGATCCTTGCGTCCCATTGCATTGCTATTTGCTGAATTAGGCGGAATATTAAACGGGGCACTCGCAGCAGCTGCTCCGTCGCCCGACGTCGACTTACAGCCTCGCCATGGAATCCGAGGGGGTCCCAACGTCGGTGCCCTCCCTCCCCTCTCAGCCCTTCTCTTCTGCCTTCAATTCCGAGTTATACAGCAGCCCGGAGCGACGTGAGTGTTGGTACATGAGTGTGTGCAGCAATTTATCGGTTACCTAACGGGATGGCTATCGGTTATCGCTAATCGACGATCGCTCGGCCTTATTCGATTACACGCTAATCACTGGCTCGACCCGATCGATTACGGTTAGTCTGCCGCTTCCGAACGTCCTATGGCTATCGGTGGCCCCCAGCGTCGCGTGCGAAGATAAAGGGCGGAGAAATAAATATGTCCACCAGCTCCAAAAAACATACGCTGGCCAGATGTCTTCTCTCTCTTTAATCCCTTTAACTTTCTTACTGTACTAAGGAGAGCATTAAATCGAGTGAGAGCAATTTTTCACCGTGCTTTAATCAAGTAAATTATTTTTTGGTGATCTTATGAACCGCGATTGTGTGTAAAGAGACATAATCTTTCACAAAATAAAATCGCTGAAATTATTTATTTAAAAAATATAACCAAAAAAGAACATTCATTATTTAATAAAAATTAATAAGAATAATT
Organism: Tetramorium parvispinum; assembly: GCA_011638315.1. Classification (NCBI taxonomy): domain Eukaryota; kingdom Metazoa; phylum Arthropoda; class Insecta; order Hymenoptera; family Formicidae; genus Tetramorium; species Tetramorium parvispinum. Next base: position 7,881 of record VBVR01000309.1, on the reverse strand, counting down.
AACTAATTAATCGAGCTACTAGAATGTTGTTTAACATAAGTTTATTTACTAAGAAATAGAAATATAAGAAGTATATATTAATACAACACTAATAACCCTAATAACGCGATCAATTGGCCTATATTTCTTATTAATATTTTTTAACATAACACGAATAATCGCGAAATATCTGTTTAAAATAGTTAAAACGAAAAAGCACGAGGATACATGAGACGGTATTCGTTGTATCATAAACTCGCTGAGGATATTACAGAAAAGGAATTGCTTCGCGATGTAAATGTTTCTGTAACCACCGCGAACAAACTGGCAGGACTACAACGCGCGGGACTATAAGCAGCGAAAAGAAGAGGAAATATCCGCAAAGGGACACCGAGGAGGATCGCACAAGATAAGTGCTTGTGACAAACGAGTGGATTAATAACAGCTTCTAGAATACTGTTGGCGACGTATTCTTGCCGCTCATCGTTTCTCTCCCTTGACGAAGGATGAATGCGCAATAACGAAGAATACAAACGGTTCGTTGTTCCTCACGTAATATCGCGAGATTGCCCACTTTCGCGACAACAAATATGTCGAGACAACGAGGATTGCCACTTTGTCTTATCTACGTCTCGATGATTAGTCCTGAAACAATAATACATTTTGTTAGGAAGTTGTTACAAAATATTTCATGTGTCTTCAATATGTAATTCTTCAAGATAGGTAATTTGGTTATCCTGCTTAGCTAATAATAACGGTGATAATTTATGATTACATAATTTTATATTATAATTACTTAACACATTAATTATATATATATATTACTTTATATACACGAAGTAATTAAAAATATTTTTCTACCATTAGCTTTCAATTAATTTTAAGAGGACTGTTGATAAAAAAAATTCTCTTACTTTATATACAAGAAGTAATTAAAAATATTTTTCCATCGTTAGCTTTCAATTAATTGATAAAAAAAATTGTCCTATCTTATTTCTACTTTGATTAATTTTAAATTAAAGTAACATCTTTTTCGTAGTTCCAACATAGGAATATACCAGCTAACTGTGACACTGACGCTGGCATTATCGATGTTGCGCTCAAGTACAAACGGCTTCAAGTAACGACTAACGGTCGTCATATTTGAACAAGTGCAGTTCTCCGCGAAACGCGGAATTTCCCTTTGTTTCACGAGCTACATCAGCCGCCGTTACAACGGCAACTGTTATCGCTAAGTTGGCGGATTGCCGCGGTATCGACTACGCGCGATTTATTTTGCAGGCGGTAATGCACCGTGCGCGACGTCGCGTATAAAACTATATTCTCCCCGTCACGTCGGCGAGCGAGCGAGTGAGCGAGCGAACCGAAGGCTCGTCGGGGTGGCAGCCTCTTTCGAGAATATTGGAACTACAAAGCCGCTTAACCGGACAATCTGTCGTAAATATCCAGCAAACGCTCGGCTTACGGGTATAAATATATAATGCGGACTCCCCTGTGTATGTACACATGCACCCGACATAGACCAACCGCTGTCGAGCAACAGTGTTTTCGGAAAAGTATATCATCGCGTTCGCTTCTAGCCTGCGGGGCGAGGAAAAACATGAGAAACACATTGGTACCGTATGTAGTTATATCGCTGAGCAATGCCTATATACAGCCTAGGCGCAAGATGCATGACGCTGAAAAGTCAGGCCGAAAGCGCTGAGTTGGTGCGCGGCGTCGCATCGCGTCGTCTCGCGGGGATGGCAGCCCCCGCAAAAGTATTTACATTTCCTCTCGCTCTTTTGCATAATATTGTGGAATGTATGTAGATGGAACGCGAGGATATAATAAAATGAGAAAGTAAAGTACAACTCGAGATGAGATCGAATGAGATCCTCTTCGAGACAAAGAGCACCAATGTGAAACGACAGTTCGGATCGGCAATGGATCCAACTTAAATCGTTCATTACGTTCAGCCGAGCGACGCTGTCGCGTGATTGCTCTACCATTGCCACGAATATATTGCGGTCAAATTTACAAGCACGCTTCTGCCCGTGTCGCTCGTTGCGGTGGCGAACGAGCGTGTAACGCACCCCCTTGTCGCTCATAATACCAGTGTATACGATTCCCGGTGATTCATTCACTACAATCCGCCGGGGCATCGCCTGAACGTTAATCGTGCTCAATTTAACCTCTTCGCGATACCGATTCTCCGATGTCTCCCTTGTCGACGCATGTATATACATACATACGTACCAAATTTTAGTCATCTATAAGCCATAGTTAAATCCTTTTCCCCCAATCAAATTGGATCTGTTATTTGGACTTTTTAAATCTCGAGTTGAAATTTTCAATTATCAAAAATTCTTATAAGATTCAGCAAAATATATTGAAAAAATGTGTGCAATAAAGAGTTAAGCGAGTCTTGGTTTACTTGGATATAAGAATAAGCCACATCCAGACAAATTTAAATTAGAAATTAATCGGCCCGTAATATCAACTTTGTTTTATAATGGTTTGTAGAATGTTTGTGACATGGTTATATTTAAGCTTACAAAGTCTACCGTCTGTTGGCGAATTGAGAAAGTTGTTGGCGTCGAAAAAAGGGATTATTATTTTAGCCAACTGGGGGAGGTAATATTAACTTCAAAAACTTGTACATGCACACAAACTTCTGGATACTGTTTAAAATTTCTTCTTTGTTTCGCGTATACTTAATGTAACCTCACATGTTATTCAACATACAGATGTATAATTATATTGAAGGGACATTTTTCTTGTAAATATATTAAAAGCAGCTTACCCTAAGTACATTAAAAATTCTGTTTAAAAACCGACCTATTAAAATTAAAGGTTTTTTTCTCACCTGATTGCAATATTGCCGAGTCTTTGTCGCTATCGATTTCAGGTGCACCCGACAAGGCGATTAAAACTTTTTCAACGTCAGGGAGAAAATATTGACTCAATTACTGGAAAAGAGTTTCGCGCATGAAAATTTCCTTTGGGGGATAGCTATCGAGCAATTTCAACTACGTCACTGCGGATGCGCTCGCGGGTATTTATGCAACGCAAAAATCTCAATAAGTTCTACAAAGAAGACCCAGAAATAAAGCTTGAAGGTGAAAAATAATCATTGTTTGTAGTGACATTCATTAGTTTAGTCGCGATATCAAGTTCTTACACATTCATATTACATTAAAAGTATACACTGAAAAGAATTCTGATTAAAAATGGACGAATTAGAAAGAACTTGTAGGCGTAATCAAATATTCTGGTTCGTGTAATAGGAATTCAGGCTATTATAAGTTATAAAGTATTGAGTTCTATTATAATAACTAGAATTTCTATTATATATACGAACCAGAATATTTGATCACGCCTACAAGATTTTTTGATTCATCCGTTTTTAACTAGAATTTTTTTCAGTGTAATCATCTTTAAAATAATTAATTAAAAAATTGGTCTCGATTAATGTTCCATCAAATTTTTAGAATGCTCTTAGAATAAAATTTGACGTCAACTTTTTAAAAGGCCAAATGAAGCCTCCGCTATCGTACGAAAGTGCGAAGGGGTTTTCACCCTCTGACGGAATCATGACGCGAGAAGGCCGAGAAGAGTGATCGATGTATCTCGAAACGATCGGCGAGCATCGACACACCGTTCACGTATACGTAAACGACAGTTTCATTGGATTGCGTCGTCTTCGTGGTTCGCGCGAGTCTCGTGCGAAGATTCTCGAAAACGATCCACGGGGCACACTACGAAGGGGAGGCTCTCATTAATCGCTCCGTTCTTCCGAACTCGCGCGATGTCGACGATGTCGGGCACGAATTTCGAAACGCGGGCGTAATTTATCGAGCACATTGCAAGGCTCTTGGCCTTTTTCGCGGCGCTTGTTAAGGACTTCGAGAAAGCTGAGATATGGCTCTTATTCCATTTTTCCCTACGGACGCTTAAGCGTACTTAGCGGCGCTACGGCAACTTAATTTTTCCGTCTATCTCTCTCTCTCTTTCTTTCCCTTTGCTGGTACTTAAAAAATCTTACATAATGGAAGCTCTTAGGCGTTCTTAAGACCCGTAATGAGAGCGCCACACCTACTCGAAGTTCACGGGAGATTCATTGAAAGTCGGCCGCCGCGGCCGCGTAATTAAATTTTAAAGAACGCCGGCTTACACCGTAATGTGAGCGGCCACCGCGTCGGATAATGTAAATGGCGAGACAACGACGTAAAGTCGTCGTCTCGTGTGTAAACATGTATTAGACCCTTACCACGTCGCCGGAACTTCAGTGAACAAACACGGCCATTGGACGGCCGAGTAAGTTCTTAATGAAGCTTAGGCTTGGGTGTTGGGCTCATTCTACGCTCGCCGTACTGGCTTCTTAGTGCATTTACGCCACAGCGGACTCGCGTAATGGCCGCAGTCTCTATCTTGCTACTCGTGACCCAAAAATGTGTATACGGAATTGTTAATAGGAGGCCACCACCACTATTACCCGAGAGAACTTTCCTTTCGCAACTCTGCGGATGCTGCATGTGAGTATAGCAATAATGCAGTACCGTTCAAAGTACTGCAAGATTACCGACCCGAAAGTTTCCCAAAAGAACTTTAATCTTACAATAAAGTTATATATACCTGAGGAGTGTAATATACATGCATTAAATTCAGATACATGTTTATGTACGGAATAATTTTTACTCGTTGAATTTTGATTCCTTTTCTTTTGGAAAATGCTCAAGTTTCAAGATTAGACTTTAAATCTTCAAGATTTTGAATTTACTTTTTATAGATTACATTTTTTCATTGTTTTGTGGTACAGAAAATACATTTATCTATGTTACATTCTAAATTAGACTGCAGTAATAGAATTCGTGAGAAAACTCGCGGCTCCTTTAAAAAAATCCAAAGCTAACCATGATGCAATTTATTCTCCATTCCAATGGGAAAGGGCAAAGTATATGTGCATTCCGTATGTGTGTTTTCGGCCGAAGATTTGTTCGACTGGCGCCGTTTAGCAGGAAATTAACATTCTGTGCGTATAAAATTCCGCGGTCGGCCGCCGAGCGCTCGCATGCCGCTATAATTAGTCGATGTATTGCGCGGTAGTCGGAAATAACAAGTGGACTGTGGATGGCCTTTCGGTTCTCGGCATTTCCATTTTCTAGCAGGCGAGTTATGTCGTCGCTCGCTAACCGCGTTTGTCGTTGTCGTCTATACCGGGGGACCCCGCCAGATGTTTGTGTCGCCTCGTGTAACGCTGGCTACATCCATTAGTAACTTTATACTTAAATGCAACGAGGCGGCCGCGACGCGGCTCCCATTGAGAGACGGTTCATCCCTTATTTGCGCCGACCCTTATGTCACCTCCGCCGCTACTTGTGGAAGCCAGCCGCCTTTTCTTCAGCCACCTCTCGCGGGGTTAGTTCCCTTTTAGCGCGACTAAACTCGCGCGAACTTCAATTAACCCGGCAACTTCCGCGAGTTCTCTTGCCTCTCTAGAAATCTCGGCTACAGACGAAAAAAAGATTTTTTTAAACGTGCTGTTTTCTCGTTGAGCGCTGTGCTGTCATTTATATGCATTATAAAGATATAAAGGAATTGTTAAGTATATAACGATGTATAAAAGTATAGAAATTAATGAGATAATTCTTTTAGGTCTTTGTGATCTTGAACTTTTGCTTAGTAAAAATGAATAAGCGAACAAAATCTTTAATAAATGCTGTACCTAATGAAGAACAAGAACAAACTAAGTTCTTAATTGAACTTTCAAAACTTTAATCTTTCTTCACGATAAAAATCACTATTTAGAATAATTCACATATTGTATTAATATTACAAAATAAAGTGTGAAACTGGATTTATTCTTGTTTATGAAATCACAAATGATGATAGCCAATAATTTAGAATTCCATGAATCTAGATAATAAGCTTAATAGATCTTGAATTATTCTGCATATTTCTAAATAGATGAAATAGATTGGGTATTTAATATTAAAGTCTGAAAAGATGAAATAAATTGGATACTTAATATTAAAGTCTTGTATCAGATTGATTAATAATTATAAAAACATAACGATCAAAACAAATTAACTATTTCAAAAGTATGATTTTAATTGCTACATTTATTATTAGTACATTAAATAATCTGAATCTAATAATAACTCGCAGAATGTTAGAGAGCATAAAAATATTCAAATTTTTATTATCGGAACACGATTAAGTGATATAATTTTCACGTAAAAATATCTATTAAAAATATTGACTAAAAATAGCATTTTTTAAATAGTACGTCCGTAAAAAAACTTATTAAAATTGTGTTTAAATTATTTATTAAAAAAATATCAAAAATTATTAAAAATATTTTATAGATATTTTTATGTTATTTGAGACATTATCGTATATGTCAATTTGAATATAGTAAATGCTTTCTATTTATCATATTAAAGCTATTGATGTAATTATACTAATTCAGTTAGACACGAGAGTCGCTAAAAGTCATTTAAATGAAGAGCATGCATTATGTTATAAAATTCTTATAACATCTCTGTCAAAGCTACGCGGATTTTTTCGGTTACGTAATAGTTTTCGACGGCAATGTAACGAGACAAAGGAGCAAAGGGAGTCCACGGTACAGAGAGAGATTATTAATCCCAATTGCAACAGAGCGCTTTCAGCAAATGGGATATCAAGTCACAATAAAGAGCTTAGTCATGCGTATTTTACATTTAGAGAACCCGGGCGTGCAGCAAGCTTGAGGAAGAAGCTGGAGGAGGGTACACAAAAGAGCTAAATTATTTAACAAGATTTCAAGCCACGGTCGGAAGTTCCCTAGAAGTTCCTGTGTGTTTTGTTGCCCCATGCGGACTAAGCGTCCCGGGCTGCCTATTGCACGCTTAACAAGAGCAAGCCGTGCGCGCACACACATTTTTGTCTAGCTCGGGTTTAATAGTGATGTGTCTCTCTGCCTCCTGACTTACGCGAGAAACGTTGTCGTTTTAAAGCGTACACGTACAACACGTCATCTTTGCGTTGCTCGCCTCGGCGCTGCGTAAACATTTGGAAAACTCAAGCTCAAGAAGCTCCGGGAAATACCCTGAGAAAGTATCTTGATTAACGTTATTTCGCGTATATTTATAATTCTTTCTCTCTCTCTCTCTCTCTCTCTGTGCCTTTTTTTAAATAAGATTAAGAATTAAACTATAGACGATTATAATGTTCTGACAAGTAACTATACACATTCGGAAGATTTAATGATCTTTAACGGAGCTTTGATCATAATTATCTTCTTTATCAATGTAGCAAGATCTCATTAATAATATAAGTAACGTAACTTGAGCAATAATTAATTCTATTGTTCCGATTAACGTTGATTTCATCCGTTTAACTTCTCCGAGAAGCGCTCTCGCTCGCTCGTGAGAAACGCGAAAGAAATCGTACCGCGATTTACAATTAATTTCTTCGTTATCTGATTAAGACAGGCGCGAGAGAGAACTATTAGACCCTCGAAGACAGACAATTAAACCTCGGTTACTAAACCGGTTTTTGCCCAGTCCGACGCCGAGTCGTGCGAGTACGTCGTGGTCTGTCTAGAGAGCTTACGAAGCGCGAAATTACAGCGCTACGTTTTCTTCGTCCGCTTCTTGCGTGCCTTCGCCCCGGCACACAGTCGCATCCTCTTTAATTTTCCTTCCGAGCTGCTTTACACCGGGGCGTGAAATTCACAGTAACTTTGGCCAATTTAGTTGCCTCGCGTGTGAGCACGAGATCCGTCATCAACCGGAACGCGAATGCGCGCCGCGCAATATAAGCTTGCTTATTATTGCGCACGGGAGTCTCTCTATTGAATCTCGGGGTGAAATTATTAAAATACGTGAAGTTTAGCGGAGTTATCTAATTAGCCACGCCTGCCCACCCCTCCCC